>PKQL01000295.1:0-33922 GCA_002916455.1 Penicillium sp. CF05
GAAGGCAGGAAGAGATGGGGACATCGATATGCGTGAAATCGCTAGGAAAGACGACCCCGATGCCTATACAAAAAGGTGACAACGCTCGTAAACTCCGGACCCATATGCGCAGCGCAACTCCGTGGCAAAAAGCGAATCAAACAAGCAGAATAAGAACAGACGTGATAAGCTTCATGGCTTCTTCTTAACGTGACTGCTCCCCGTTTCTGATGGGAGCTCGTCGCCGTCGATGATACGCCATAGACGGCGTGGTGAGAAATTGTTGCCGACTAGGTAAATCCCGACAAACCAGGCTGCGAGGATGTTGGCGAGGTGGTGGAGGAGATACGCGTAGGAGACGCCGTAGATCGCGGAGTAGATGGCGATGCAGAAGAAGATCATCGAGGTGACGTGTTTGAACCTGAGACGGAGATGATATGTTAGCTTAGGATTGTGAGTTAAAGGAAATAACCAATCTACATACCTAGTCGTGATGCGCGGTATCATAGCGCCGCTGGTCATGGTCTCGACGAGAATGAGGAAGGGCATAATAGATAATACGTTGTGATGGGATGAGAACGGCATAAACCAGTGCACGACGAGATTATGGGCCCAGACCAGGAGGACTAGAACGTTGATGGGCAGGACCCACAACATCAGGATCAAGATGGAGTGTGCGTAGTTGTCGAAGTTCAGGTGCGAGGTGGACCTGGTTTCCTTGGCATGCCATTGGGCCCGCACACATGTGGCTAGCTGCACAATGCAGGCGACCATGTAGGCAAACTGGTAAGGGATGGCAGTCGAGACAAGGATCAAAAGGATGGCGGTGTGTATAATGCGTCGTCGAGGAGTGGGAGTGTGGAAGATCGGTAGATTTCCCCGGTCTTCTCGCCGGATATAGCCTGACTTGCTGTGTAGGACACCATAGACCCAGGAGAAGATGTTCACGAGGATGAGCGTGAGATAGTTGACAAGGACGCAGACGCCAACACTGATGAGACCAAACGCTGGGACTAAGAACCAGAAGAAAGCGTCTTCGGAGCCAAGCAAGAGATCGTTCTTGGTGAAGTCGACGGGAGTCTCAGTCGAGTTGGACCGCCAATGGAGGGTTTCATCAGTCTGTGGCAGGGTTTTGGAAGTAGCCAGGGAGGTGGCCAGCAGAGACATAGCTACCAGCAGAAGAGGGAAGGAAGACCGCAATGCACGATCAAGGCCGTCGGTGAAGGGAATAAAGTAACCAGATTCATCGTAGATCTGGAACTGCTTACGCAGAACGAGGGCAACGACGAGCAGTGGGAAGGCCGCAAAGATAGTGCGATACCGCATCACTAGCTCGCCAAGACTGCTAGCGAGATCAACTTGGAGGGAGATATCGACCGTCGAGTCAGAGGTTGGATCTGTCCACAGGTGGAATGATACGCCCCCGAGAGCGGCCTGCTCGCTAATTGCAGGCGGCATGTACGGCGCCACACCATGCAGGTTTACGCTGACCTCATTGACATTGACGAAGAACTTCGACTCGTGAGGGTCGGACACGGATTGCCGGAGCAATGGAGCGAATAGCTCCTCCTTCTGAGGATGGCGAGTGATCTTCAACCGGTAGTCCAGCAGACTCGAATACAGTGCGGGAACTTGAACTTCCATGAGCATTGGTCGGCTCGCGGGCAGCCGCATCTTCAAGCCAGCACTGAGCAGTCCTCCCAATCCTACCTTGGCCCGAATCATTGCATCCGAGCTGTCCGAAAACTCGGCGACAAGGAAGCCTGGAGTCCTTACGTTGGCCTTGTCCACGACAGCCACGAACTGATGTTCTGCGAGAGCCTCAAGGTCGTACTGGAGATATGAAAACGGCGGGGTACGATCATAGGCATGTTTCGATGAGCGGGTCGAGGCAGGCAAATGAATAGCGTCCTCAGCCGCGCTCTTGCAGGCCAAACGCGTTGAGCCCACAGTGCCACCAGAGAAGTCCAAATTCAACGGGAAGTTGGTTGAACGACCATTGGATAGCGGGAACACGCTGCAGAAGAGGACCTCAATATTGCCCTTCTTATCAGGCGATTGATCCGTGAGCAGAGTGAACTTTTTACCAGAAACGCCTTGGGGAGGAATTGGTAAAAGACGAACATCCGGGCCATGCTGAAGGCCCAATTCGCGCAGGATCAGCCGCTGGCCCTGTGCAAGAATGGTGTTTGCGTTGTCCTCGAGGGTCAGAAGGGTATTTGCTTCCTTCTGGGGCAGTGTACGCTCGGCCACTGACTCCAGACCCGTCAAGTACCACCGCTTGAGCACACGCATCCGTTCTGCCCGTGGCTTTGTTTGAGTAGGGCGTCGGGCGTCAACGATCTCAAACAAGGATTTAATTATAGCCTTGCGAAACTGGTCGCACCAAGTAATCGACAGATGATCCATGCCAATCCAGACATCCGGAATAGTAGAGGTGAATACGGTAAATCCGTGTGTCTCGGGAACGAGCGAGGAGATACTGGCATAGTCGGAGGGCACCACGGTGTCACGCGCACCACCTGCGATGGAGATGAGAGTGACATGCCAGAGCGGGTTGTTGTTCGCCCATGTCTGCGCATAGGCATCGCGCCAATAGTCGTTGATTTGTTTATAGGTGTGGACGATATCGGAATCAAAGGAGACAGGCGGTTTTGCGTGAGGTGCAGACATGGTGATGATCGTGTTGACCGAATTGGCTTGATAGTTTGCCATAGTGAGAGCGGTTCGTGCTACTATTCCTCCCATAGAGTGTCCGACGAGGACGACTGCGCTGGGGTCGGGTAACCCTGGGTCTCGGCGGGTGCGTCGCGGATCGTGGTAAAGTGATAGGATGTATGAGATCGCCTCGTTTACGTATTCCGCTTGATCCAACAGCGTCTGTCCATGGAAAGCCGCCATATCCTCATTGAAGTCCACCATGAAAAAGTCCAAGCTCCGCGTTCCGGCTGCATGGCGGCTCTCGTCGTGTCGGACCACATCGTAGTAATGTCGCGAGGCCTCGGCGGCCAGGGATCGGACTTGGCGGTAGCTTCCAGCGTTTCCGGGCAGAAACAGAACTGGCACACCGTTCAACTAAACACTCGAGTCAGCATGAGAATCCAAGCGCATGCACCGAGTCCGGGCCACCATACCCCGATGTTATCCTGGGTGTAAGGATCCACTCCTTCCTCCCGGTAGACGAAGAGGTTGTATTTGCTTGCAAAGCGGGTATGTTCCGTATCAAACTCCAACATACGAATGAACGTCGGACTCATCATCGGAACACCACAACCATCTCCACCATGTTGCCGACCGGTGAACGAGCTGACAATGGAGACCAAGAATGCGACAGCGACACAAGTGGTGAAGGCCGTCAGGATAGAGCAAGACCATGGACTGCGTTGGCGGGACTGCCGCGCACGGCGGCCGTCGGGAGCGGGGGCTTCCATCGGAAGTCGGGGGGAGCCCAATGGCATCGGTTTGGTATCGTTGGAAGGCTGGGAGGACGGGGTGCGCCACATGCTCGAGTTTCGGGAGCGCGATGTCGCGCTGCCGTCGCGGCGAAGGTCAAAGCTTGTGCCGCGCCTAGCTATTTGGGATCGGGATTTCTCGTCGATGGCGGTGCCATCGTCTGTTCGGGAGACCGAGGAATCTTCGTCCTCGACAGGAGAGCCAGACGAACGTCTGTGCATTGGAGAAGGCGGAGCCGGGGCTTCATCCAGCACACACAGACAGGTTCTTGGCGCAGGGGGTTAAACCTCGCAAGAGAACCCTTAACGAGTAAGGAACGAGGGGAAGGGAAGGGGGTGGGAATGAAGACAAGAATGGAAGGGCGGTTGGAGGTTTGTTCTGGGCCTTGGCGGAGAAAAGGCGCGTCCCTGACAGTCCCTGACAGTCCCTGACAGTCCCTGAAAGTGGTGTCTTTGTGGAGATATAATGTACCGAGGTCTTTATAAATTTCAGAAGTGATTTTAATCTTTTGTTCTCTTCAGAATTTGACTTGAATCATTCACCCGGTTTCGACATGCTCCCTTTTTTTTTCCTTTTTTTCCTTTTTTTTTTTTCCGACGCAATTGGCATCATAGGCTTGGCACCACAGAACTAATACATAGCCCTAGAAGCTTGAAGCCATGACAAGACAAGCTTATGCCCAGAATGGCCTACATAATTATATTTTATCTTACAGCCAATATGAATAGAAATTCGATGGAGATATAGGCAATTCCCAATGTGTGATGTGTAGACGGAACTGGGACACTGCAGGCAACCGTGTATCCCGTCATGAAGTTCCTGCAGGACGCGCGTATGCCACATAGTGAGACTACATATGTAGTCAAGTGCTTATAAGCATAATTAGCGTAAATGACAAGAGATAAAAGATCCCATGAATAATTCGACTCGAAATCAGGTCCGATCTACCCGTGGACCCTTAATTTCCCTTTAGATGACTCTATTATCTCTATTATCAGGAGCAATGACGTGACTGACAGTGCTATACTACTATAGCATCACATATCCAACCTATAGTATCCAACCTATAGTATCCAACCTATAGTATACCTGCATAACTATCTAATTAGTATCTAATTACCACTATTTATCTCAGCTGGTTCCACTTGTATTCTGCTCTGATTTAATTAAAATCTAGGTATGTTTAATTGAAACTTAGGTGTGAATGTGAATAGTATACAAGTGCGAGAGTGTGGGATGAATCGCTGCACTGTAAAGAGCCTACAGGTCACATGCTTACTGTGTTTGTCTTCTGTCTTCTTTGTAGGTATCTTAGGTATGTTGTAGTTGTAGTCCTGTCCTCATCAGATCCCACCGAGAATCCTACAGTCCATGATCATCACTCTCCACATCCAATAAAGGTGGGTACTGATTCACCTATGCCCCACTGTCACCCTCCAGGAAATGAAGATACCCTTCATCTTTAAGACTGGCTTGCGCGCCAGAATGAGTACTATCAATTAAGCAGATTCGGATCCTTAGTGTGACAGACCATCTACTAATGTGCATCAAAGCCTTTGAGTGATACCCACTGACCGTTTGGTTACAGGGCAACCAAACAATGAGAAGGCACATTGCCAACAATATGACTATACGACACGAAGTGTGTGAGATAAATGAAGCGAGCTTGTGGAAGCCAATTTGTTGTCTTGTCCAATTATCCCATTCTAGATGACTTCCACATTCTGCCAAAAGGTTTAAGTCATTTCAAGGTCTCGAAATACAAAGAAATCATCAGTCATCACGCACGTATCACACAGCTCTCAAACCCCTCTCCCCTCCTATCAGGTCTACGGCACAATCGAAGTCCTAGCCTTCTCGGGATCATCCCCGAAGTCCTCCTTGGTATTGAGCCCGCGGTGAGCGGCAACCTCCTGGAGATCAGCATCATGCTCAGCGTCGAAGTTACGACCCAAACGCTCTGGCCCAGCAATTGTAATCAAAATAACATAAGCAAAGACACAGCCCATGAAGATGCAGATGACTTTACCATACTCGTAGCGGTGGGGAGCTTCTCTAGTTCCAGGCAGCGGGAAGCGTTCACCAATAGTGGATTCAATGGTCGAGCTAGCGGAGGAAACCAGGTTTCCAAGTTGGTAAGCGGTACCGACGGCGAAGGTTCGGATAGGTCCTGGCGATAGCTCCATCAGGTGGATGGGGATGACACCCCATGCACCCTGGACCATGAACTGCTCGAAGTAGGCAGCAGCTATGACATTCTTGTTCTCAACAAATGTATAGGGGTAGAGTAGGGCACCGCCAATAATAGAGATGATAATGATAGAGAACCGACGGCCGAAGATCTGACTGGCCCAGCCGCATAATACGCCACCTGACAAGGCGCCCAGGTTGGCGACGACTTGTGTAACGGTGACTGCGTTCTTCGAGAATTCGAACTGGTTCTCCAACATTGTCGGGTACAGATCTTGAGATCCGTGCGACTAGTCTTCCATGTTAGCTTTTACTATTACTCAAATCACAAGTAATGCACATACCATGAAATTAAACCCAGCCATAAGCAGAACCAGGTATATGAGGATCAGCCAATGTCGCTGCAGTGCAACCTTCCCTTCTGACATGAACGACGCCGCAACGCCTCCGCGCACTTCCTGCCGCGCTTCCTGACGCCGACGGAAAGTCTCGGTTTCACCTAGGAATAACCGGAAGATAATGATCAAGACTGGTGGACAGGCCGCAAACCAGTATAGCGGTCGCCAGCCATGCGGGGTAGTATCGACAAGAGCTCTGGCGAAAGCCGTGGCTAACAGGTATCCAAAAGCGTACCCTTGCTGCAAGAGTCCTGAAATGATACCGCGGGCTTCGGGCGGACAATCCTCCAGCGCGGTAGCAGCCGCATTACCGTACAAGCCACCCATGGCAATTCCAAACAAGGCGCGACACGCCAGGAACTGTTTATAAGTTTGGCAGAAACCGGCGCCGAGCTCGAGGACCACGAAGAGCAGCTGGTTGACGATGAATGGCCATTTGCGGCCCCATCGATCCGATGCAATTCCGAAGGTGATCGCGCCGACGGATCGGAGCATCAGCACTAGTGTGATTCCCCATGTGATATCGGTCACGGATTTATCGAATGTCTCAGCAAGCTCAGAGGTAGTCAGTGAGACGGTGAAAAAGTCAAAAGAGTCCCAAGACCATCCAAGAAATGCGACCTGTAGGGTTAGGTTAGTAAGCCAAGTCCCTTTCTTGTCCCTCAGCCCTACAGGGAGATCGACCTACCGTGAAATTAAGCCACTGTGTCCGGTTGAGCAGTGTCAGGGCCTTGAACGGGTTTGGGGCGGGATTCATCGGAGGCACCAGAGAGGAAATGCGAGTGGAGATATAGCGGGAGACACTCATATGCTCCTCGACATCCGGCGAGGGTGTCGCCGCATACTGAGGCTTTGCCTCATCCATGACTGCTGAAGATCTTGGAACACACGATGAATCGGAGAGTAAAAGCCGGATCTTGCCGCAAGGTCCGAAGGAAGAGAAATGAGATAGATCACAAGTCAAAACATAGGGGGTCCAGCGCAGCTCTAAATACCGCGCGCAAACCCTATCTCCTCCCCACCTCCATGGTAACAAAATCTAGTGGGCATCCCGAGGACCGAAAGGAATCAAATGAATGACCATAGCCGTCTGTGGTTCCGCCGAATGCAGGGATAAGAAGTGATCCCATTCGCTTGCCATGCGGGTCAGCAATCTGGAATCGGGGATGAGCACGAATGGGGGTAATCTAAGCTCAGTTGCCGATCATGATATATGGGGGTCCCCAAAAAAAAACAAGAGTCCCCCGTGGGGAAAAGTTAGAAAAAAACTTTCCAACGGAATGCCACGGTGTTTCTGCGGTGAACGGAGGTTGATGCAAGCCACCGAGCTCAGTCTTTTTTTATGTGGACTATTTTGTGGAATTCTGTCTTTTTTTACTTCTACGACCTTCTAGATTGGGTTTCATTAGACTTTTCCTAAAACTGTGTACTCTTCTTGTGTGCTTTCGGATGCATCGGATGACTTACATCTAATAGCCGCATCATAGATACTTAGGTAGGTACAAGTAGTTTCCATTAACAAAAAGACACATCTTTATGTACTCCGGATTTTCTGTCTGGGCAGAATGGGAGTCTAAAATGCATTTGAAGGGATAAAGATTATGGAGAAGCCCACAATAGCCGTAGGTATTTCTTTAGACTAAGCCGAGCCGTGATAGGCCCTCGGATTCGGTCTAGAGCCGGTTTTAAGGTAAATCCACATACTACATATGTACCCAGGTAGAGTTTGGGACTTTTCACCCGATGTTAAGAGAAACATCTATCAAATAATTGGTAAGTGGACATATAACATGTAAACTCATTAACCTTTTGAATGATCCGGCCCGTATTCGCTTGGCAGGGCTTCTCTGAAGTAAGACTTTGCGGTGGATAGTCGCCAAGCATTAGAATGACCACATGTTCGGCTTCTCTCCGAACCAAAGTATCCGGGGATACGGGGTGTAGAGTTCGATTTTTACGCTTTTACTACCATGTATTCCTTTCACTTGGTTCCCCAACTAAACCTACGACAAGATCCGAGATTGCAAGAGGTTCTTGCCTGCATTGCCAATAAAGGCCATGCTATTGGCAAGAAAGCTTCTTATCACTGCGCTCGGACCCGGATGCTTGGCTACTCGGCATGTACGGAATCCTACTTCATTTTGCTATTGGTGTCCTTTTCCCCCTCGGTTATTATATATCCATGAGTATCCACTTCCGCGGAGTACACGGCTTACGGCTTAGGGTTTGTCGATCTTAATTTTCTTATGAGCCCGGGGGAGAGTTAGAAGATAACGTTACTCATATTCTTTACTACATTTTTTGACAGCGTTTTTGGACGGCATTTTTGAACATCCTTGCATAGCTGGCGATGTGTCTCAGAAACGACCACTTCAAGGGCCAGAGTTGGGAATCAGGTCCCATGACCCATTCCATCGAAGATGTCCGTTGGCGACAGTCACCATTCAGGTTCCTTAGCCACATCTCTTTCTTCATTTCTTGGTGATAGACGGGGTACGAAATCCCCAGAGTAGTCTAAAAGGCCCATTGAGGCGAGGTAATAATGGTCGATGAAAAATGCCAATAATGGCATCACTGTGAACAGCACTTCCGAAGATACGAAATGGTCACTCGCATACCAGGAAAGAGGTTTTGGTCTTCCTCAAGTCTGGCATATAGCTCTTGCCCTAGTCTTGCAGACGTATGAACTGGGAATGTGGCGGGTTATCCCATACCCTGCTTCAATCATGTGGCGAATCTTACGAACGACCCACACGATGCAGGATACTTCCAGCTCCGTCGTCCAGTAATGCTTCTTGACTGGGGTCAAGAGGCGACTCGGAAACATGATTGGTTCCACGGCTGTGGAAGGGGGAGTTATCTTCAAATTGGTATGGTTGTAGTCACGCTTGACGTGAAAGACCATGGCGCCGTGGCCACCTTCTTGCGATGCGCCGATATCAAAGTACAGCCGGCGGGTGCGACCCCAATGTGCTAGCCACTGAGGATCTTGGAAGACCGCCTGTATGAGATAGTCGCAGGCTCCCTTTGCCTGGTATACCTTCCCCCTTAGGGCGAACGGACGAGAGGCCAAAGGTACCTCGGTTTGAAGATTTCAAAGCTATTGGCCACTGTCCGGACACTAGGAAGCTTCGTCGAGCATGCTCAACATAATGTTGTTGATAATGCAGCGCACAGCTGCTTCATTCCGGGTGGATTAGGCGTGGGTACTTGTTTGTTGTGTACATCATCTTCTCTATTAGCTATTAGTTCCAGCCGTATAAAAGCATCAAGCCGCTAGAGAACTTCCTGGAAAAATGACTTACAAACAAAGCTAGCGAACTCCACTAACTCCAGTGGGACTGGGGGCCATGACTGATGCCTGAGGGATTCATCGCCCTGGCTGAAAGTTTATCCTTTAACTTCTATTTTGTCCCCCAGCTGCTGGAGCGATGAGTTGTTTTAAGTTCCCTCTCTTGTGGTCCTACATCGTACACTCGCTTCCTTGATCCGGCACTCCCAGCCATCGAGCATTGGTGTATGTATCCACCTTTATCCGTGGGCTCGTCGTGGATAAACATAGTCGCCAATTTTGAACCGTTTTCTTTGTTGCGCCTTGTTCTATTAGTGCTTCATGGCCATTCTCGCGTACTCCAAGCTACACTCTGGGTCCAGGATGCTGGATGAGGCGCTTGGTGTACCGTCTTAAATCCCTGGCGCGGCTTGACACCAGAGAATCTCGTGAGAGTAGCCTGTGAAAACGTGTACTGCCGAGGATGTTGCGGCTTGCAAGAATAGGAGCATTCTGTGTCAGTTTTGGATTTAGAGGTAGACTGCCTCTTTCTTTCCGGTATCATGATGTGTCTTTTTTTCAGTCTGGTAGTGGTTCGTAGTAGAAAGTGTGAGAACAATCTGAGAAGATGCTAAGGGGCTGGGGAAGAAAGAGACGGTTGAAAGGAGAAATAGTTCAAATAGGCAGGGAAATAGAAGGAGGTGCGGTTCTCATCGTGCCTTCCTTATTCGGGGGTCCTGCCTGGAGTGCATAAAGTGTCCGGTAGAAGTTCTTGCCAGGTATAGATGCCAAGGTGATCTCGCGAGGTTGGAAGAAAGTTGTCAGTGAACTTCCTGAGCTTCCTGACTTATCTGACTTATGTCTACCTATGTACTTGATTTCCTCTACCACTTCTTGGCCTTCCCTTCCCGTTATAATGCTCAGGCCTTGCCGTTTTTATTTTTGCCCACTTAGTCTGAGCTGAGCCTACCTAGGTAGCCCTGGAGGGTGTAAGCTACATCAACAAAAATCAACACACTAGTTCCATCACGTGTACTCCTTCACTTTCTGGATGCCGGCCATCGTCCTATCAAATAAAGCCTGGAATAACACTGGTAAATTGGCTGCAATCAATTGCGCCATGGTGGAGCTTATTATTCGGCAATTCAAAATCAGCATTACCATTCATTCTATGCTTGATGCTCCTGGGAATCCTTCGTCTATCCGGTTCCACGATTCCCTAATCAAGTTTTGGAGGACTACCGGAGCCCAGGGTATAAGCTTAGAAGAGTACTATCTCTACCTAGGTAACTATTGGCCTATTTGTAATATTCTCCGGGATTGCTATTACGGCTTAATTGTCTAAGGAATGCTTTCCAGCCCGCTTCCTTGCTTCTTATGCCTCTAGTGCTAGCTACTTCTTCCTCGCATTTCCTATTCCCGCTTCCCCTCTTCTTCACCCATCACATCAATCTTTATAGCACCCGGCGGATTTCCGCATTCTTTACGTCGGCTTTCTATTACGGGAGACAGCGAAGCTATTGCGCACACCTTACTTTCCATGTATAGATCACTAACGCAGCATAAGTGCTACAACGTTATAAAATATCGTATTCATTTGTCTAGAATCACTTCGATATATTAGTACATCAAATTTAGGGCTAGAATTGGGTGTAAGGAGCTATATCTCGAAAAGATATTAGCACTACTAGTGCAATTACGTATCTCTGTGATGTAATTTTGCGCATTAGATCTTCTATTTCCCATTTACAGGATAATGTCAAATGTAAAGCTAGTTCCGGAAGACCTCATATTTCCTCTGCATGATGTGCTGTTTCCTTTATGTGATCCGGTATCCACACTGGTGGTAATAATTTCACTGCATAATATGATCTTCTCTTTATGTAGTGACTATATTAATGATCATGGATTTGCTGCATATTATTATCTTCCCTTCACACTACACTGTATAGGCGCCCAATGCTATCAGCTTTAACCCTTCTATTTCTTATAGACTGTATAAGCCACTATTTGCGAGAGGGGAAAAAAAAGAAAAGAAAAGAAAAAAGACATGAGATTGAAGGGCGTAAAAGAGGAGGTGGAAGAACAACCTGTAGTTACAGCGCATATGGCAGCCATGTCACGGTTGCTGGATCATATGTATCACCTATTCTGTATTGAAACCCCGCTGCAGCAAAGACAGGCGCTTTCCTACTCCAACGTGGAGGCTTCCAGCCCGTTATTTTTTAATATTAACAACCTTGGAAAGGCAAATGATTCGTCAACATGATCATAGCAGAGCCTTGATTGTGTTACCCTGCTATGGATATACCTAGGAATTTTCATAGCACCGATGTTACAGCAAATATCAACCTTGTAGCACCTCCTTGTCGCTAAAACACTTGGAAAATCCTTGAATTTAAATCTTCAAACTTAAATATAACCATTTTTATGTGAAACTCGACTACATCAGCTCAAGGATGGGCTATGGATTCGGGTAAGGGTCTCTCCAGGTCGCACGTTCCTCACCCGATCCTCACACCGGCTTTTTCCAGCCGAATGGCTCTATGAGATGCCACGCCGAGAAGTAGATTCGCAGCCGAAGTGACACAAATACGACAATGGTCCCACGATTGACCCCACTTCAGCTAGCCACGCAGATGTTATTCATCGTCCACCGGTATTACTGGGATGGCTGGAAATCGTTTTCCAGACACTTTGACCCTTACACGGGCCGGCCCGAATTATTTGACTTTTATATCTAGACGACTGATACTCCGTACTTTGCTTATTCATTGAATTTGGAGAGCTGACCTTAAGTACGTATAATTGAGAGTAATTGTCGCTAGGATACTGCTGGGAAAATCGTTAACTGATCAATACTATAAACCAACGTATGGCCATGACTACGGTATTTTTTTGGTGTCGTTCTATTTTGACCACATGCTCTGTGAGTTGCAGGCTGAACAAATGTGTGCTGTAGCCATTTTGTAAGTTATTACGCAAAGTAGAACCTCATATGATATAATCAACTTTGCGTGAGAGAAGGATATAGAAATTCCACCGCTGTTTTTGCCTTTTATTTTTCTTTTCTTTTCTTTCCCTGTTTTTATTTGAATTTATGACATTATTTTACGTATAATCATCTCTTGTACCCCAACGTGCGTTCTAAAATTGAATGCCACTATCCTGAATATTGCCCAAGCACCCTTCAATTAGCAAACGGAAGTGAGAAGCTACGTAGCTTGTGATGCGCTACACTTGTTTCTCGTATAAAATCTAAGTCGTTGAACCCGTGCACCTCATTCTTGACTACTAAACCATGACTGAAAATAATGCCTACTTGTGAGATACATACGGCTAGAAGCTATAGCAATTTTTGTTGACGTCCTGTATAAGGCATAATGCATTACCACGAGCATGTAATAAGACATATCATAATTGCACAGTGCAGTACTCCATTTAAATGCCATCCCTAGTTATGACATAGTTACATACACCGACGTAAATACCTACCAAACAAAAGGTGATTTGCTTTTGATGTGGATCACCAGCTGGTTTTGGGTCTCTACGGAGTACCTAGGTGTAGAGCGCTATTACACAATTGGAGTGGCCTAGAGCAGATGGCTTTTGCAGATGATGATGCTACCACATTAAATTATGCGAGGTCTTCAAAGTTGTTAGACTACCATACTTTTCACCGACATTCCGTATGCGCCCAGACTGGAAAGGATCTATGTCCAGAAATCTATAAATTCTGCCACTTCTCTACTGTGAAACTTCCAGACTTCCAGTCAGATCATCATCACTCATCTATTTCCCCTCCATCAAAGTCCATCAATCCGAGTCTACAAAAATGGTTGACGCAGCCATTGTCCACGGAGAGAACCAACAGGGATACTTCTTCTCCGGCAGACGTTACGCCCGGGTGAAGTTTACCCCGTACAGTGGCGATGAGACGATAGTGTTCGGCCCACAGCAAATCAAAGACTACTGGCCCGCGACGACCAAGGCCGGGTTTGGCAGAATTGATGGCGCGGTTGCCGTTGAGGGCACCAAGGACGAATTCTACTTTTTCTTCGGCGCCCGCGTTATCCGTGTCAAGTTCAGCCCGGGAGGAGACGATACCCTGCTTGAGGGACCCCTCAAAATCACTGACAAGTGGAAAAGCCTTGTCTCTACACCCTTCGATACGATCGACGCCGCAATCAATGTTCCCGGCTCTTCGACTGAGGCCTATCTCTTCTCGGGAACGAATTCCGTCCGGATTGATCTTAGCAAAGACAAGATCATCTACGGCCCTTACACCCTAGTTGACCAGTGGCCGGGGCTCACAAGCGCTGGGTTTGATGCTGTCGATGCCGCTATTCCTGTTCCCAACGCTAAGGTGGACGGTGAGCACTACGTCTTCAAGGGATCCCAATACGTGAGAATCCAGGTCATTCCTGGCGCCGCCGACAAGTTGACCTGGGGCCCGAAGCCAATTGCCGACTTCTGGAAGTCTCTTGACTGGTCTTGAATGACATAGTTGCGAGTGCTAGGGAGAATGGGCCCACTACTATAAATAACTAGTCATTCTTTATTATCAACCAACTTACATTTTCGGGATGAATCTGAATTGAGAATTCATGTTTCTTGCAAATCACTTCCTAGTAAATACAATCAATAGGGCGTGAAGGACAAGACGAGATATTGTATTATAGTATTCGTACAGTAACTAACAAATTTGGCTTCTACAACATTTAGACTCTTCCGTTCTTTCGCAGCGCCACATCTATGCACTAGTCTATAATAAGCTTAAATTGTAATTCAAATATTTTACTTATACAACGAGTTCCAAAGATTTGTTGCAAACTAGGCAGACTGCAAACAGACCAGTGGTTCGAGAGTCTGGCAACGTGCTATCTTTTGCCCTCTTTAGAAGACTCTGTGAATCAGCAGAAAGGACGACATTATCGAGTAGTTTAGAAGCCGTAGAATTTCATCTACGGGTAAGGATTTATCAATGTACCAAACAGTGACCCGAAAGTAGAGATATAACTCTGGTCTTTCTCTTCTTATGTCACTTTTCTGAATGTGTACTTGGCCAATATACTTTCTACTCTGATGGGTAGACCTCTATGATACTACTAATTTCTAGCCAATTGTGAGAATTTATGAAATCAGCTAAATATTCAATAAATGAATACAACTACTTATATAATTTCATTTTACATGCCTATTTCAAAGGGGTTGAACTTCCAAGGTTGGGTACTTTGCTTATTAAGCGCACTGTCATAGTAATTCGGGTATTGAATTTTGTGCGTCTAATCTCAGGCAGAATTAGGCATTAAATCAGGCATTAAAGCTTTGGCCGCTATGCCCCTTCGCAAAGGACCATAACAAGCCATGCTTTCGGTTGGGGCCGGAAAGTTGATGCTTCAACTCCTCTAGTGCATCCTCTAGCTGCTGGAACGATGGGGGCACGAGAATCATCGCATCTGTAGGAGCAGAAAAGCCGTCGAGATAGACGCAGTAGGAGGTAGAGGTTGGGTACTGAGAGCTCATCGTGCCTTCCTTAGTTGGGGATCCTACTTGGAGTTATTGCGCCGCAATGCGTCCAGTGGAAGCTTATGGCAGATACCTAACTATCGAACATCAAGGTAGTGGAACTTTTTGATTAGCATAGAAGTTGTCAAATTGGAAGGGCCATAACGAAAGTATAAGGGACTGGATATACTGCCATTCAAGTCTCTCTGATCTATAGATACCTACCAAATCAGGAATGCTTCTGGGTTGCAGAGAAGCCTGTCAACTGCGGGGCGACTTGGCGTTGACTGCCTTGGGCAAATGACGAACGCCAAAATACTAGAAAGGCCCACAATCAAACGTAAAGAGACACACTCCCGTGCTCATTGGTTATCCAGTTGAGCCGAAAAAAAGCTTAAGCCACATTTTAACACGGCAAGGAGGCTGTGTCAATCCCAGAACCCCTGAGAGGCGGTGCTCAATTTCCCGCTCAGCCCCGCGAGCCCCGCTGATGCCGTGTATATATTGTGAGGTAAGCCCCAGATCTCACCTGGGCACCTTCCTGTCCACCGCATCCTAACCATTAATCATCATACCTAACACTTACCCAAGAATTCTTATTCCCCCGATATCAACATGTCGTACGGTGGACCCCCGCAGAATCAATACGGCGGTGGTGCCGGTTACTATGACCAGCAAGGTCAAGGACAGTACCCCCCTCAGCAGGGCTATCCCCCTCAACAACAGCAAGGCTACTACCCACCAGAGGTGAGTTTATACGCCAAGCACATGACATACTGTTGCACAGAACGGAGTCGCACACGGCTCAAACTTTCACTCTCCTCTCGTACTCGTACCGCGGACTTGCATACTAACTTTCCGCGCTGCAGGGCCAGCAAGCGTACGGTCAGCCCCAATACGGCCAACACCCAGGACCCTATGATCAACAAGGCGGCCAGGGCTACCAGGGTTACGCCCCACAGCACCAGCAGGGTCCGTACCCTCCCCAAGGCGGTCCTGGATATGGACAGCCTCCCCTGGATCGCGGCCATTCGCCCTACCCTCCCCAGCAACAGCAGTACCCGCCAACTGGCGGCGAGAGCTCCTCGTACTATGGTGGCGCGCCTCCACACCAGCAACCTCCACACCAGCAAGGACAGCCTGGTCCTGTAGGGCCGGAGGGTGAGAGGGGCCTCGGGTCGACGCTGCTTGGTAGCGCGGCAGGTGGGTTCGTGGGCAAAAAGCTTAGCCATGGCGTGCTTGGTACTGCGGGCGGTGCTGTTTTGGGTGCTGTTGGTGCGAACGTGGCATCTAATAAGCTGTGAGTTTTGCCCTTCACACTATTCGTTTTTTTGGGTCTTTCGCATTGAGAGGAGACTGACTGTTCATACCCTGGTATAGTGGGAAGAAGCACAAGAAAGACAAGAAAGACAAGAAGTATAAGAAGGACAAGAAGCACAAGAAAAGGAGCTCCAGCTCTAGCTCCAGCTCCAGCTCGTCTGACAGCGACTGATCGGTCTCCCCTTTTTGGCTGTGGTTGGTTACGCTGACTTGTTTTGTCCTTTACATTTGTATACCCCGTCTTGTTCTCTGCTACTTTTCCCATTCCAGTAGCATGCGGTTCGTTTGGGCGTCTCGTCTTGGGGACTCGAGAACCTTTAACGCGTTACGTTTATTATGAGCAATTTGTATTCTTAATGAGATGACGGCTCATTCACAAAGTTGAATTATTGAATCATGCAATTACGCCTTGATTGGTGAGGTATCCTAGAGTGCTTGTTAGCTTGCATTTCTGCCCGAGAGATAGCCCTTCATTTCAGTACACAAAGCACTTGAATATGGGAATGACTAGGGCCATGATTGGATTCCAAATCGTGTATTATTACATTGTTAATATTTTGTTATTGAGAGGGTTGATGTGCCTCAGTCTTGTCTTCCTTCGCCTGAATTGACTCTTTGAAAAAGGCCTCTGGGTCGATGCTACTGTCAAGATCAAAGGACAGCCGAGGAATTTCCTTTGGTGAATCCCACAAAAATCGCCACTTTTGCGATATCGGATTCCAGTACTGTCGTGGCACAAGAGCAGACAGACGTCTCCATTGACGACGCATAAGCCTGATTGTAATTGAATGTGGCCGACCATTGGCATATTCAGCAAAGGTGGTACCCTTCTCAGGGCCCCTAGCCAGTAACCTGAATAGCTCGCCACTAGACTCGGTCGAGGAAACCTGGGGCTTTGAGTCTCTCCTTTTGACAGGTCCCCATGGCACAGTCCCCGACAAGAGTCCCTCAAGCGTCCGAAGATCCTTCTCTGGTAATGGTGGAAGCAGACTACACAATGTATTGCTGTACCATTGTCGCCGAATATTCTTCTTCCGACACTTAGCCAGTTCTTTGCCCCAACTGTCCTGCTTGGGGATCGGGGGTTCCAATTGTTTGATCAACGGCCTGATGCGGGCTGCTGTAACCACTGTGTTCTGCATTTGAGACGCTGCGAGGTTCTTCACGATAGCTGGGGGTTCCCAGCCATCACTGAAATCAGCAGGCTGAGAGAGCAGTTCTTTGAGAGCCTTAGAGTCATTGGGAATTTCCGGCGTTAACATCTTTGCCAGCAGCTCATGTCGCCGTCTCCCAGTGCGCCCGTATGATAGTAATAACACCTTCTCCAGAGGACGTGAATAGCCTTCGTTTGCTCGCCGCAGAACTGACAATGCATTTCTTGCCGCGTGAACCACCTGAGGACCAGCCTTGGGGGAACGGGAGGAAACAGTTCGATATCGGGAGATGATATGGTTCTTCATGTAGTTGCGAGCGATGGGGTCAGGGAGGTAGGTACATTCGCGCAGCGTAGCGCGAAATAAATGGCGCCATTGTTTTGGGGTTGAGAGATTGTGAACCCAATGCTGAGGTTGTGGTATGGCCATCAGAGATAATCTCTTATTTATTATTCGAATCGAGAAGATGAAAAAAAAGCGAATCCCAAAAGCGGAGAAACGCGAAATCCTTGGCGAAATGCGTGTCACGGGAACTCCGACGCGCCATTTTCGAAGTCTCTCCCCCCAAACCCCGCGAACATTGCCTTGCCTTGCATTGAGCCTCGGATCTTAATATCTCAATTCCTGCTTGACACCCCGTTCGGCTTTGTGGCCTTGAATGCTATTTGGCCTGGCCTACGGTTTCCCTTCAGAGGGTTAGCCACGCGCCTCCTTGAGCTCGCGTCATTCCAATCGGCATTCGGTATCTCTCCCCTTGCTATGTACTTTTACCCCATCATTACCCGATTTGTAGACTGACATTTCCTAGGAGGTCCAGCATGTCATACTCACAGGGCAGTACAGGGTCGAATGGAATGGCCTACAACATGTTGAATGCTTCGCAATCCCTCTCCTCCACCCCTCGCGCAACTCCTCCGCCCCCGAAAGGATCTCAGATGTCCTCTTTCGGTTACCCCAACGCCCTCCCACGAAGTAGCTTTGGTGGATACGATGGAGCCAATGACTATGGGTCGGTAGTGTCATATCAGGACGAGTACAAAGCTCAAATTTACCGAGTTCGTGGTCTTTATCCACACCCGCAGAACATGCCACTGACGAGGCTAAAATAGGCTGTCTATTCTAATGTCGCTGTCTATGAGATGGAAGTGAACGGTGTTGCTGTGATGAAACGCCGATCAGACTCTTGGTTGAACGCCACGCAAATTCTGAAAGTCGCTGGTGTTGTGAAAGCGAGACGAACAAAAACCCTCGAGAAAGAAATTGCGGCTGGTGAACACGAGAAGGTACAAGGCGGTTACGGAAAATACCAGGGGACGTGGGTTAACTACCAACGAGGTGTTGAACTCTGCAGAGAGTACCACGTTGAAGAATCACTCCGGCCATTGCTGGAGTACGATATGAGCCCTGACGGCTCTGGAGCTCCTGCCCAAGGATCAACGATAGATACACCCACCAAAGAACAAGCAATGGCCGCGCAGCGCAAGCGCCTCTACAACGGCGGGGAGAATCGAAGCGCTTCCCAGCCACAGCAGGGAACTTTCTTCCAAAATATCTCGCGAACAGCCGCTACCGCGGTCAACGCCCTCAGCAAAGCGCGCTTCGACTCGCCCAGCTCTAACAGTCGTCGGCCCAGCATGGCTCGCAAGCCATCACAGCAGATGAGCAGCCAGGAATCTGGACTTGCGTTCAGCAGCCAGCAGAGCATGTACAGCATGTCCGACAGCGGGTTTGGCAGCTTGCAAAATCGGTATCAGGTGCAAGATGACAACGATGACATTGCGGAACCTCCCCGCAAACGCTTGCGCTCTGCTTCGCACCAAGGCCCACCTATCGGTCTTACTCGAGAACCATCCAATCTATCCATGCACGAACCTACACCCACAGAACCTAACGACTCCTTTTATCAAGACATGGATCTTCCTCCTCCTCCTATTGATGATGGCTCGAAACGTGGCGTCGAGTCCCTGGCGCCAGCTTCTACTCCTGAGAGATTCCAAAAGATGAAGCTCATTATGACATTGTTCCTCGATAAAAGAACAAAGGATTTCACGGATCACCCGGCATTGTTGCAGTTGACCGGGGATGATCTTGAAATTCCACTTGATGAGTACCGAAACAATGCTATGCACTGGGCTGCTATGCTCGCCCGCATGCCACTGCTCAATGCGCTGGTAGCCAAGGGTGTAAGCATATCGCGAGTCAACGGTGCCGGAGAAACGGCCCTGCAAAAGTCCGTGGGCACTCGGAACAACCTCGACTATCGGAGCTTCCCGCGTTTGCTGCAGGTGTTAGCCCCTACTATTGACATGGTCGATTACAGCGGACGTACCATCCTGCACCATATCGCCATGATGGCTGCCACTGGTGGGGGCGGACATGTCTCCGCAAAGCACTATCTAGAAGCTCTTCTCGAGTTTATTGTACGTCATGGCGGTATCGCCCCGAGTGCGAATGGAGGCCATGTGCCAAGCGGGAACCCCAACGGAGAAGTCATTTCTTTGGGGCGATTTATCTCTGAGATTGTCAATCTTCGCGATGATCAGGGCGATACGGCCCTTAATCTGGCAGGGCGTGCGCGCTCAGTCCTTGTCCCGCAGCTCCTGGAAGTGGGTGCCGACCCTCACATTCCAAACCATACTGGCCTCCGCCCTGCAGATTACGGAGTGGGTGTCGATATGGTCGACGGAAACTCCCAGTCTCAACAACCGGCCAATCGGAATGACACATTCATTGATCAATTGGCGAAGTCGAAGAAAGAGATCCTTGATGGTAAGTGCCTCTTCCCGCCGATAATCTTCAGTTTTGCTAACATGAAATCTAGCGGCAATGTCTCAAATCAGCGCCATGGTCGAGGAAACACTTGGGGGAATTGACCGAGAGTTAGCTTCGAGCTTGACACAAAAACAAGAAAGCTTCGATCACTGGCATTCGAAGATCCGCGAGTCTGCCAAAGCTCGACAGATCGAACAGAAGCAATATGATGAACTCAGGCGCAAGGGTTCTGAGCGCGTGGAGCTAGACCGGCGCATCAAAAATCTGGAGCGGTCATCTGAGGGTCTATTGGTCACAGTGCAGAACACACTAGGATTGGACGCGACCCGGACGGTTGTTGTGGGTGATGCCGACAGGGATTCCGGTGTTGATGTGGCGACATTTGATGCCCTATTCCCGGAGGGTTTCGACCCAGCGTCCGGGTTCTCAGAACAGCAAGTCGGCTTCCTGACTTCACTGCCAGCAACGGATCTGCTTAGGCGCCAGGCCCAATGCTACAAAGAATTCAACGGAGGGATACTAGCTGAAGTCGATAGCCTGAAAGCGAAGAATGCGGTTCTTGGACAGAATTACCGACGCATGGTGATGGCATGCACCGGCTGGACGGCAGAGCAAGTCGATGAAGCCGCGGAAGGGCTCACGCAATGCGTCAAGGAACTGAATGACAATCCCGTCCCCGAGGATGAAGCCATTGAGATCCTGATGCGAGATCGTGGGCAGGACTGGTAGTTCAGTCTGTTGTTGCATTATTCTCTGAGCGTTTGGCGGCTTTTCTGGACGGCGTTGCTTCACTTGAATACAAATACCCTGGTAGCATGCATCCATGCCCGTTGGCACATGTCTTGTTATTTATGAGAAATGCAATTCTTGTACAATTGATTATATTTCTTGGCTGCATACATGTGTAGGCTAAATGCTACGATATTAGCCGAGTCGCCAGCTGGGCTTGGTGGCTTCAAGCCACGTTCTAGTTGCCCAGACATTTAGCCCATTCCCCCCCGCGTTTTGTTTGCTGGACTTCCGGATAAATAGTCTGCTGCGGAGAAGTACTTATAGCCATGGGTAGCACCTCCTGTTGGCCTTTGTAGGAATCATTGTAGCTTGTAACAATTGCCATTACATTACAGATTCAACAACATGGCCACCGGCTTCCTGCGTGTGAAAGGCGATACTATCGTCGACGGGAATGGAGAGGGGGTTGTGATGCGAGGAGCCGCCCTTGGAGGATGGATGAAGTATGCAGATAATCAAATTGTGTTATTTCCCTCCAGGGCTGTCTCCAAACTGACGTATCATCTTTGAAGTATGGAGAATTTCATCACAGGCTTCGCAGGCCACGAAGCCCAGCACCGCGCCGCCATGCGCCGAGTCCTAGGACAAGAGAAATACGAATTCTTCTTCGACAAATGGCTCGAGTACTTCTTCACTGAGGCGGATGCCAAATTCTTCGCCGAGCTAGGACTAAACTGTCTGCGTCTGCCTTTCAACTACCGACACTTCGAGGACGATATGAATCCCCGAGTGCTGAAGGAATCTGGCTTCAAGCACTTGGACCGAGTCGTCGACCTAGTCAGTATTCTTCATATCTCTACATGGAGTCGGCGGTACGAGGAAATGGACTAATCACATCGTATAGTGCGCAGCACACGGGATCTATACAATCCTAGACATGCATGCCGTCCCTGGTGGTCAGAATCCAGACTGGCACTCCGATAATCCTACCAGCTATGCCGCTTTCTGGGATTACAAGGACCACCAAGACCGGACTATTTGGCTCTGGGAGCAGATCGCCGCCAGGTACAGAAACAATCCTTGGGTTGCTGGATACAACCCCCTCAACGAACCTTGCGATCCTGAGCATGTTCGGCTCCCCGCGTTCTATGCTCGTGTTGAGAAGGCAATTCGTAAGATTGACCCGGATCATATCCTGTGGCTGGATGGGAACACGTTTGCGATGGAGTGGAAGGGGTTTGACGAGGTGTTGCCAAACAGCGTGTATGCCATGCATGATTACTCCGTGAGTTTCGCATTCCTTTCCGAGCCTGTGACAATGAAGAACGAGTGTAGGGCTCTAACTCGATCTAATTCTAGTCAATGGGCTTCCCCACCGGCGATCGCTACAAGGGCACAGCTGAACAAAAAGAGCGCCTTGAACGCGGGTACCTGCGCAAAGCGCAGTTCATGAGCGAGAACAAGACCCCGGTCTGGAACGGGGAGTTCGGGCCCGTCTACGCAGACCAAGTATTCGATGTCGATGCCGAGGCTGTTAACCAGGAGCGGTACAACCTCCTTGGCGATCAGCTGCGTATCTACGACAAGTACAACATCAGCTGGTCCATCTGGCTTTACAAGGATATTGGTCTGCAGGGTATGATCTATACGGATCCCGAGAGCAAGTGGAACAAGACGCTCAAGCCTTTCTTGGAGAAGAAGAGGGACCTCTGGCTGGATAAATGGGGCCGTCGGCCTAAGTCTGAACCTGAGGAGGCTGTGAAGCCTTTGCTCGAGTGGATTGACCGTGTTAGTCCAACTGCGAAGCAAACGTATCCCACATCGTGGAATACGGAGTTGCATGTCATGCGGAATGTGTTTTACACTTTCTTGGCGGCGTCGTTTGTGGATGAGTTCGCTGAATTATTCCGAGGAAGCAGTGAGAACGACTTGGAAGAGTTGGCTAAGAGTTTCCACTATTCCGGTTGTGTGCAGCGAGAGGGCTTGAATCGTATACTCAAGGACCACGCACATTCGTCTCATTGAGTGCAGGCAAGAGTTGGTTTAATATAGCTCACTACAACAAATTGGACATTCACAACCGATTCTGGTGCCCTAGAGAAAGAGAGAGGTTAGATTAATAATAAATGCGATGCTGTAAAAGCAGGGTGTGGCAATAATTTCCGTTCCTGGCGATAATCCTGATCCCGATTTAAATACCACGCACTCCTGTTATCCACACATTATCGATAAGCCAGAAAAATCGAAAAAGATCGCGGGGCACTTCCTCGACTCCAAGATCAATAAAGGTTACTGGAGGGATTTGACATGGCTGAATCTCCTGCTTATCCGTCCAATCTGGACAGCATCTTTGATGCCGCGTCGCCTCTCAAAGACCGCATTGATCCAATCCGATTGACGTCCGACAACATCCTCCCGATCCTCAACCTGCCCCTCACTCACAAGGTGCTGGGTCACGATGCCTCAGACGACTCCCTTGCTCAGGTTGCAAGTGGCGAGATCTCATATACTACCTTTGTCGCCGACCAGGCTCGCGCCGCCCTCCAGCCTACCGATGGATTGCCCACGGAACAAAAACAGTCGCAAATCCTGCATATCGGACTAGCAGCCTTGTTCAGCTTCCTACAGTCCAACGTCACCGGTCCTCCCCTCGAATTCAACTCAGCCGAAACTGTGGTTCCCTCTATTCTGCGGACCGAACCCACAACCCTCAAAGCCGTGCGGGCAAAGATCATCCGTGACCTGACCCTGGACGGAGAAGCTGCCTACAAGCTCACACCCAACCCCGAGTTGTTCGCTGTTGCCAAGGCTCTGCTGGTCGATGCGAGCAGTGACGGACCGCTTGTGGCAAATACCGCGCGTATGCGCGCCAACTTCCTGCACCAAAAAATGCTCTCGGAGGTCACGAGTACTCTCCAGGATGTGATCTACAAGGATCTTGAGATTCTGGATAAGGCTGAGTTGAACTCAGACGAGAGGAGTCGGTTCCTACTGGAAAGGGCCATTATCCACACACACCACGGTTTCGATGCCAAGGCACGGGAAGATATTGATCAGGCGGCCAAGGTGCGGAGGTTCGAGTTTGCTCTGACCGGAAAGTTGGGCAAGCGGACAAAATTCCAAGACCGTGATATCAGTCAGCTGGTCGTTTTGGCTAAGAGTGCCGATGAGACATCACAATCCTCGGAGCCTTCTGGGCCTAAGAACCTAAACTTGGACGACGATACCCTTCTCGAGGCCATCTCTTTCTCCGACCAAAAGCCCGACGAACAATCATTGGCAATTCAAGATAAGGTGCCTGAATATTTGAGTGCTATTGATGCCAACAATCAGCCCATCCTCAACCCCGTTGACTCTGCTCTCCTACTCGCATTAGCATCTGCGATTACTAACACCTCGCCTGAGAATGGCCTCACCCGAGAGGAAACAAACCCCTACGCCACTCGAGTGCTCGATGGCGGCAGCTCCAACTGGCAGATTTATACCCAGGCACTTCTGGTCCGCAGTCGAGTAGAGGGCTACCGTTCCCGTACTGTTGAAAGAGCCGTGCTGCAGATGCAGGCCTTGGTGGATCAGGTCATTGCGGATACTGCAACTAGCGACGACGCCGCTCAGACTGAATCAGGCGACCCTACAACTTTCCTGCCGCGTCCTGAGCAGTCTGAGTCTGCCCCGGCCGCTGACCGACTTGAGCACATCTGGATCCTAAACTTCTCAACACGCTGGAGCCTCGAGGCCGAGCTTGCCAAGCGCTGGGTTGATCTCGGTGGTCTGCGCACCGCACTCGAGATCTACGAGAGACTACACATGTGGGCTGAGGCGGCGCTCTGCTACGCTGCCACCGAGCGCGAAGGCAAGGCGAAGAACATCATCCGCCGCCAACTTTACCAAGCCACAGGCCCTGATGAAAATGATGAAAATGAGAAATTCGACGGACCAGAGCGGTCACCACTACCAGCAGATGCCCCACGCCTGCTCTGTATCTTGGGAGATATCGACAAGGACGAAAAGATGTACGAGCGTGCCTGGGAGGTCTCCGGAGAAAGATACGCCCGCGCCCAGCGCTCCCTAGCCCGCCACTACCTCACCTCCACACCACCACAACTAGAAAATGCCGAGATAGCCTATAAGAAGAGCTTGCACATCAACCGCCTGAACCAGGGCGCATGGTTCGCTCTCGGCTGCGTGCAGCTCGAGCTCCAGAAATGGGAAGCAGCAACCGACACCTTCACCCGCACCGTCCAACTCGATGATACCGACGGACAAGCCTGGAGTAACCTTGCGGCAGCGATGCTGCGCATGCCCGATCCAGAGCCCGCCCCAGAGGTCATCGACGACTCCACCGGTGAGGTCTCCACCGCCGAAGTCGACCCGCACAAGCGCAAGCGCGAGGCTCTATCAGCGCTCCAACGCGCGGCGCAACTCAAGGGCACTGACGCCCGCATTTGGGACAACGTCCTGACAGTCGCGGCGTCCATCCCGCCGCCGGCAACACCATTCCGCGATGTGATTACCGCGCAGAAGCGCATTATCGAGCTTCTGGGCGCGAAGAACGGCGAGAAGTGCGTTGACGCGGCGATCCTGGCCATTCTCGTTGACTTCCTGAACGTGGCGTTCGAATACGAGGAGTTGCTTATTCGGTCTGACGATCCATCCGAAGCTCCCATTGTTCGCACTGGTACCGTTCCCGGCCAGATCATCTCACTGGTTGATCAGCATGTCGTCCCGCTTATCACGCACTCTTCGGTGCTGTGGCAGATTGTTGCGCGTGTTGAAGTCTTCCGTGGCCGGCCGTCTAAGGCGTTCGAGGCCCATGAGAAGGCGTGGCGCGCTACTATCGCCGCTAATGCTCAGGGCGCTTTCCAAATGGGTGATGAGAAGCCTTGGCTTGAGGTTGTGCGTGCTACGGAGAAGCTTGTGAGGGATGGATATGCTAAGTTTGGTCCTATGGATCGTGAAGATCAGAAGGTTGAGGGTGACGCAGAGGCCGAGCTTGTTGCCAAGGACTGGCGGTTTAAGTCTCGCAGTGCCGTGAGAGGAATCATGGGCAAGGGCAAGGAATTCTGGGATGGAACGGAAGGCTGGGAACGCTTGAAGGAGTTGCAGTCTGAGGTTACGGGCAATTAGTACATACAACCCTTGATGCTGTTTATGAATCATATAGAGTGAGCTCGCTCATCTGGTGCAAATGTTTACAAATTCGATGATATTGAGCATTACGATTTCCTCTAGATGGCAAATGAAGTCAATCCCTTCTATATGCATTCTATACCAAGCACAAAAGGGGATGGGGTTGACTAGGAATTCTCCCTGCCGAACCATGTGCGGGAGGCTATTGAGTGTACTGGAGACCAATGAATATTTGAAACTGGAACCTGTTCCGCAAAATGATGTCGGATATTCTGTTGTCCTCATCGGGGCGGGCTTGGGTTCTCGCCGCTGGGATTTGCTTATACCCCTACGTGCCTTTAGTCTGTTTCGTATCAAAGTAAGTTCAACGAACCCGCGTCATTACCTTCAAGTAAAATGTTCGGGGTTTGCTCAAGGTTTTTGTTGTACCCAGTGAGAGCAGTGGTGTATTCAGAAAGATTAAATATGAAAGAAGAACAGGCAGAAAGACGGGGAATCGCAGAGACGCTAGGACATGCAAGGGCCATCAAGTTCACATTATTCAAACCCCATGTTGATTGACGAATCGAGGCGTTCATACCCGCGTCTGACTAGAGTCATAAATTCGTGGGAATCATTTTGATTCCAACTTCCTCTTCACCATTCCGCAGAAGCTCTCGAACAAGACGGTATCTGTCCCCTGCGCCCAGCGTACTAAAACCTTCACCTCCTTCTCCTCCGGTTTCTGGCCCCGGACCAACCGTATCTGCAGACGTACTCCAAGTGCCACCTGGTCTGGAATGACCTTCAATCTAGCCGCATCCTCCTCACCGGCAAGTTTCATCTTCCGGCGGGCGAATCTCGACCACACATTCTCAGCAGCGAATCCCATCCCCGCAGACCGTGTCTGATCCCACGTCCAGAACCAAGGCAGCGAGCTAAGTTCTGCATTTATGGTAGCAGTGGATGTGTCAATCGACGTACCGGGTGGTAGCGTGAATGTGTAATCAGCAGGGAAAGGCAACAGACTCTTCGGGCAGCCGGGTATTCCACGTGCAATATTCTAGACTAGCGGTTAGACTGACAGGCACAAAACACAAGTGCCAATTAAAATTTGGTGAAGTGTGACTTACCATAGCAGGCCTTCTGTCTCCCCATGACCATGCCACCGCCCAGCGCTTCGTCTTGCTTCCCTGTTCGAACTCGGTCACTGCGAAATTGGTGATACCGTGCTTGATCAGCATCTCCACCAGTGTGTTGATACTGCTCAATTTGCCGAGCATGGACGTGTACCACTGGACCCGCTCGCGCAGCTGGAGACTCTCGTCGATCATTCGCTTCACGAAAGCTACTTCTCCGCCGCTGGTCACCATTTCTACTTCGGCGCCGGTGCAGGTCTTCACATAGGTTAGTACGATCCGGCATGTAAGTGACATGCGGGTGGTGTATGATAGTTTGGATTAGGGAAGTGAAGAGCTAGTGACACTCACAGAGAAGGGCTCTCGTTCTTTCTGTTCAGCAGATTGCTTCAGCTCATTGGAGGAGGTGTAAAACGGTGGATTGCACATGGTGAAGTCAAGGCTGGTGGATAATCAGGTAAGATTCTAGCAGGACTTAAATCTGGGCAGACTCACGTTTGGCAGCCCAGCTTCTCTAGCGGGATGAGCGGCCCGTTGGGGTCGGAATGTACGATTCGAATCCGAGATTCGAGGTTGTTCAAGGCCAAGTTATGCTGGGATGTGCGAATATTGTTCGAGTCGATATCTGTCGGGTTGATCAGTGGATTCTGAAGATCCTCGGACTCAAAGACATACCTGTAGCTACGAAGTTCCATCGTGGCCGTGTCGCACAACCCAGCAGTGGGTAGATACCGATGCATCCCGTTCCGCTTCACCTTGTCAGGCATAATTCAGAGATTGGAGGGAGCCATTACGTACATGTCGAGGCCAACGACCTCCCAGTCTCGATCATATCCCTCGTGCAGTCCTCCAGTGGTGGAGTCGAGGAGGTCTTGCAGCCAGAGGATGTAGTTGAGTCTATCCAGATGTCAGATACGTGCGGGTATGGCCCAAGCCGTTATTCGGACGTACCTATTTGGTACCTGGAAATCAAGTCAATACACCTGCATTGAAGATTTTCAGTATCTGCGTACCGGTGGACACAGTCGATCTTCGGGGATCTCAACTTTCAGGTGAAAATCTTGTTGCAGGAGGGTGGTGGTAAGTTGTCTGCGTGATGCAGATCAGATCCACCCTCGGAATGTCAGATATTAGGGTCCTCTGACTTACCGGACGGCGGCTGGATCAGTAAAGTCTAGCTGGCCGTTAGGTTTCAAGCTATATACCGTCAGTGCCAGTCTTGCTGTCAGAGCAGACGTCATTTCACATACTGCTTGGCGAAGTCGCGCGATTGCAGCGCCAAGGCTGCAAAATCAATGTCATTTTTGTAAAGGCTTCGGGCAGACTCCATGGCCAGGACTGCGTTACTCTGTGAAAATATTAAATGTATTTGAGATTAGAGATAATGTGCAGAATTGCGATGTGGTTGGTCACCAACAAAGCGAAGTCCGCGTCGCATGAGGGAAGCTAATGTTGGGAAGCTGGTACGGAGGGTAAAAGCGGCCAGCGGAACTTTCACTGTGTTGGTGTTGGCAGAAAACCGCATGGAGCTTCCATTGATACGTGGCCTACATCAACGTACTGGGGTTCAAGCCTAATTAATTGACACATGAAAGGAGTTGCCATTGGTGGACTGATTTCAAATAAAATAGAACAATAAAACAGGATCAAAGAAGAAATATGAGGTCTATAGAAGGCATATATACACTTACTCGGAAGGCGGAGAGGATGGTGACATATAGGGCCCAAGTGGCCGTTATTTTTGGCAATACGACCGTTGTTTACGGCCTGAAGGACATTTATCTATCCTCATACAAAAAAACATAAAATAATTGCCGAAAGCGTCTAAGACTACCCAAAGGTAACTGTATTATTTCTCTTTGAATAAATATATGTGTAGCTGAAGCAAAAATAAATAATCGCCAAAAGATATAAGTGAGAAGTGAAACCATATAAGCACCTGGGCACCGCTTTTTGCTAGTAGCCAAACCCAAATCGTCAAGTCGTGATAGGCTTCCGTGTCCAATTATGTACTTTGCCCCTTCTATATTCAATTTTGCTTTTTTTCCACTCCAGGTATGTCGATCGTCCTCATTCAGACCGAATTTTCCTTCTTTTGAAGGCGCTCTTGGCGCTCAAGACGCCATCCATAGCCCCATTTCATCTCAACCATAAGCAGAGGGACCATTGCAATGGTGATGCCAGCGAGCATGAGAAATGCAAACTGAGCAGTTATAGCATCGATAATAGCCTGAGAAGCCGCGACACCAGCCGCACCAATTAAGCATCTCATCAGGTTGTTGACTGCCGTGGCACTAGCGCTAGCACCAGGATACAAGTCGATGACGAGGGTGCTGTTAATGGTGGAGATAGCGGTGGAGCCATAGGCTATGATAAACTGTAGAATAATTGGGACCGCAAGGTGTGTGCGGAGTGACACTCCATAGACGGAGACGCAAACAATGAAGATAGCAGTGATCCACCAAGTGTTGCGCATGCGGGCGTACTCGATGGGGAAATCGGGGTGGCTCTTTAGGTTGATGCGAGTTTCGGTGGGAAGATTGTGCTGCTGGCAGTATTCTCGTTCCGTTCGCTTGTGGTTGAAGTCCATGAGGTATCCGATTGTATAGGAGCCAGTCATGCATCCGAAACCATTACCGAGGAATGTGAGGCCGACTTCCATTGAATTCAGACCGTATTGTTCTTCGAATAGGGCGGATGTGGAGGAAGTGACCATTGACCAGACGGTGTACACAATGCTGCCAAATAGCAGGGTGATGAAGACATCCTTCTCGCATAGAAAGGTGAGGGGTGCGAGCACAGTCTTGA
Source organism: Penicillium sp. CF05 (assembly GCA_002916455.1). Classification (NCBI taxonomy): domain Eukaryota; kingdom Fungi; phylum Ascomycota; class Eurotiomycetes; order Eurotiales; family Aspergillaceae; genus Penicillium; species Penicillium sp. CF05. The sequence goes on from PKQL01000295.1 coordinate 29,834, forward strand.
GTGTCACCTTGCCCCTCTTTCCAGATGGAGTTGAGTCTTCACGTGCGTTTTTCTGTCCGCAAATGGAGTAGATGACTGGCTTATAGATGCCCTTGAGGAAAACAGTGCCATTGCCAGCGATAGACCGAAGTGTTTCGGGGAGGAAGAACATGATAGAGAAAAGACTGATTCCGGATGCAATAACCAAGAACCAGAAGATTGATCGGAACCCAAGGTACTGAGAGAGAATCCCACCGAATACTGGTCCAACTCCCTGACCCAACATACGGACTGGATTCTGTTAGCTCAGACCATAGCAGTATACCTGAGTAGTGGGTTACTTACCACCACCAAAAATACCAATAAGGCTGCCTCGCTCCGCTGAAGTAGTGATATCGCCAATGACACCAGCACCTAGGCAGGTCAGCTAAGACACAAGTAGGGATGCTTAATGTACCATACCAATGGAGATGGTGGCTGCACTTCCGGCAGCCTGCAGCGCTCGGAAAGCCATAAGTTCACCATAGTTGGTAGAGACGGCCAAAGCAATGTTCGAAACAATGTATACAGCAAATGTTCCGATGAAGACCACACGGCGGCCCAATACATCGGAGAAAGAACCCCAAAAACTTGGGGCAAGACCTTGCACAATCATGTATACTGTGATGGTTAAGGTAGCTAAAGACATGGAGATATTGAGTTCCTATATTCCCATTAGCAAGAAATACCCAAATCTGTTCCTCAAGATGACTGACCTCTGCAACATCAGAAAGCGCAGGGAAGTAAATGTTTGAAGATAGCGGCGAGAAGATGGCAGCAAAGGAGACAATAATGACCATCAACAACTTTCGAGGCCGAGTGAACACATGATATGGTGGTGATTCCGCTGCTTGGCTTTCAAGGTTGATTGACTCTGCTGGTGTCGACGGTATCGAGAGGACTTTCTCATCCCTAGGTGGGAGATTAGGGCTTGAATTAATCGACTTGTCTGTGACCCCAGGATCCCTGAGGGTTTCCGTTGAGCTGAACTGGGACAACGTCATGATGAAAGATTATTATAGAATATGAAGACAATTCTGGACGTATTAACAGACACAAATTATTAACAATAGAAGAGGGGTTATAGCTTCATTCAGGCCAACCAGCTTTGGAGGTGTATAAAGTTGAATGGTGGAATGGAGACACCCTTTTGTATCTCATTTCCAGCATGGCACCCCTATAGGGCTTATTTAAAAAAGAAAAATAAAACAAAATATCAAGCAGACCCATGCATCTAAGAGTCAACTCAACATGCTCCACAGTGGGTTCGACCAGGGGAACACTATACCATCCCCTGGATGGTAGGAAGTGGCACGGATACGACAGATCTGGCAAACCCGATGTCGCTCAATTTGACCACGTATGGGTCATGCTTTGCAGTGGGAATACTCGGAGTTATAGTTAAGAGTTCCCACAAGCTTACAGAGGAGCTATGTGTCTAGTGCAGCCAGCCATATGTCTGTTGTGTTATCTCTAAGCCTCAGAGGCTGACGACTACGGCACATTCCTGACCTCCACGCAAGTGTTCTTGGGCCTGGTTGACTAGAGATGAATGGTGCTAATACATAAGCTCATAGGGCAGATTACTCACTGGAATTCCTTTCAATCTCCATAGACGGATGTATAACGAAATCGATCTGCAATAAGTCCGGTTTCACACTAAAGTTTTACAGTCGGAGAAAAACATCGGAAAAGTTCCCTTTAGCAGTCGAATACTCTCGTTCGGTCCAGCTCCGCAGCAACCATTGTGTCCTAAAGATCCCGAAAGTCTACGGATGGGATGTACCTAGGTATGATAAGCTGGTTAACTAATCCACAAATAGCTCCAAGGTTCCCAAGCCATGTCTTGCCGAAGCGGATATCTATCTCGATTATAAGAAATGAGAAGCTGAAACTTGACTCTTGCGCCAGTCAGGGTTTTATTTTCTCCACGTGTGGAATATTAGCCATTTTGATAACGATCTGTCAAGCAAATGCCAAGCTTCGTCATTAGCCCTGTTCAATATTGATTCAGAAGAGATTATTGGACAGGATACGCCATTGACTTACGTGTGCATTCCCGCTTGATGGATCTGTATAGGGGATATTGGCCCTTGCTGCTCATAGCTCGCCAATCGGGGACCCGCAAAGGGGGCGGTTGGGCACAGGGTGTAGCATTGCAACCCAATGACGACGCAGTATGATTCCAGATCAGTGATACGCCCCAGGCTACTAACTAATGCGGCTAGGGGGTACATTGCCGGGCACATATGGATAGGAGAAGGAATGCGTGTAAGAACTTCCCTAAGGACTGTCTTAAGGTTCGCACTAGACATGAGATGGTCGACAAATTAAACGGCTTCTACGGAGTATGGAATACAACTTCCGTACAACACACTGCATACATATCCATACGTACTAATAAATAGCACATAGGTACTCCCTACTGCGCACAATATACTATGTACTGTGCATAAATGGTGCCAATCCTCGTGTCGATCAGACCCACAAGACGCCGCTGTGCAAGCATAGCTTGGTCTTCCTATCTGACTCCACTGATCCGCCACGCGTAACACCCCTAAAAATGATAGCGGAGCCGCCAAGAGCTCGTCATCGACTACGATTGATCATTAACTTGCACATCGCTTCGCGATTGAGCGTCGACTTACACTTTCGGGGTGTTTTCTACCTCGTCAACCTTCAGCTCGGTTAAGGCTGACCAGGGCTGTCTACCCTGTAAGGCTGATGCAGTTTCCATCTTGGCAACTTGATGAAACTCAATATTCCATCTATTCCTCAATTTTGATGCCCAACGCCAAGCCTCCGGTTTCACGGCGAGAACGGTCTAATATCTAACTCCGTTGCCTCGGATGCCGATTCTCGGGTACCGGATACCGTCCCCGTTAGTGCACGTTGGGTGGTTTCATTAGTAGATTGGGCCGACATGGTGCGAGATCCCCACTTCTAAACAATATAGGGGTCTGGACCCCTCGGTTAGAGATCGAGCTTGGTTTTCAAGCCTTCTGAGTCATATCATACATAATGTACTCCGTATGTTGAACTGGGTTTTGGGCGAACCGAGGCTAGAATTATTGCATTTATAATCCTTGGCGTGAGTCTGCATTTGGCGAAGTACCCGTGTATGTTGTAGTGAGGCTCTTCCTAAAGGATATCAAGTCTCCTTAGTACGTAGATCTCGGTCCCACAGTCGCAACGGAACTGAGAAGCACATGTTTACGGAGGAGGAACTTCATGTGATTATGTTCTGATTTCTGGACGGTTCTTAGACTAGACAACATCATCACTTCCAAGGTTGACATCAATTTGGAGACCATATTTGTTGTCGCCATTTGGCATCTCTAGCATTTTATACCCTTCAATACAAGATTTTCTCTTTTTATTTTCAGATGTCCCATACAGAACTGATTTTATCTTAGGTTTTCTCTCAAGATTTCTGAAACAATAGTTTCTAGTTATCCGCTATAGCTTTCAAATCTGGCAGACGTAGTAGTAGATCCCCCCGACAGCTATGACAATCCCGTTTGAAACATACTCTGATCATATGGGTCTACTCCGTAATAGTAGAAAAGAAAACAAAGATAATTATTTTAAATGTACCCCTATTTGTGACAGAAAACATGAGGCCATGTCCGAACTATTTGGCCTGGCACTTCAATAACCAAGCGCATTGACCAAGGGATTTGCAGATCTGATGCAACCCCTGGCTTCCCGATCCGCCAAAACAACTTGACACAGTCAAGCTAATATGAAGAATTCCAGAGTGTCCCACGAAGAATGTAGGGCTAATGCAATAACGGACACCCTAGCATTTCGGCATCGCGTAGGACGACGTCCTCGATATCCTCCACCCACCTGCCGATCATCCTATTATTCTCCAAGTCGCCTCTATTAGCAGAAACGGTTACATGTACCACTCAAAATAAAAACCCCCGGCCACCGGTTTTTAGGCAGTTCCATGAACTGCTTGGCATCATGCTGTTGGGTCCAGAATAAAATCTCGAAAGGACCCTGTGGACCGAGACACGCGGTTACTTTCCGGAATGCATATTTTGAGAGTCTACCCTACAGGCC
>PKQL01000296.1:0-33393 GCA_002916455.1 Penicillium sp. CF05
CATCAGAACGGGGTTGGTACAGCGCCTTGATCTGGGAGAGGAGTGTTGTTTTGCCGGCGTTATCTAACCCAAGTAGGAGAACAGAATACTCTTGAGGTTCAGGATAATTAGCGTGGAAGGTCATGCGATCATGCGGATGGGAGAGAGTAGTYACCTTCTTTACTTGTGGCGGCTAAGTACAGCGACTTGGCCAGGTGATACATGATCGCGTTCCCTATGGGAGCCCAAGGCCAAGCGCAATTCAGAATTATAGAAAAACGCGGAAGTAGAAATCATGACATCGCAGTTCTTTGACGTTGAAGCTAATGTTCCCCGGCCGCGTTGCAGCCTCATCCGTTTCAGGAAGTTAGGGTTTAGGGCTGATTTGTGATCTGGGGGATGTCGTAATCCGAACTACATCGGACATTTTGGGACATTTTGGCGTATCAGACAGTTTTAACATGCATCACCTTCAACTTTCAAATATGTTCAATCACAAATCCTCAGAAGTATGACGCTAGAGTGATAAAACCTACATTTCCCCGGCAAATATTCCGGTTTCAGTTTCCAAGCTCGTTCTTCCCAGCAAATGGAAAATCGTCGATTATTTCCGAGTCTCCTCTTCTCCCCCACTTGCAAGTGGACCGGTTTCCCAGGGTTTGTCAGCTTTTGATTATTGATCGACCGACCTGTCGATACGAACTCCATTTAGTCTGGGGCATTCACCTTTCCTCTTGAATTCCCTGGGCTACAAATGTCACCTCCCCATATGGCCTTGCTATCGACCTCTGCTGAGAAGGCAATGTGACGAGGATCTCATGCTTTGATTGGATGATCGACCTTTTTTTTTTTTTTTTTACTGTCGCATGTCTATATCAGTATGCCACACCCTCGATCACTGATTTGATATAAATCGCCGTCAATGGAGATTGACACTATCATCGTCGGTACGTCCATGATGGTTGACGTCGCATGTTGAAGCCATCCGGGACTTTTGCTCTGCTTGAGCCCCACATCCCACCCCGCGCCATTAGAAGTCCTTGTGAGACGGCAACTGATTGAACCGATTTTACCAGGCAATGGGCCGTCGGCTATGATCCTTTCATATATCATCCATGGACATATCCCTTTCTACTCATCCAACCCTCCACATCCCGATCATCTATTGGACGCCAAGTTGAAAGCTGCGCCAGAGATTTTGAATGCCGATGTGAATGCTCTTACAGCGCATTTTGATGCCTCCCGGCTATCTTATTCGACTCAGGCCCTTCCCGTGAACGTCTTACTAGACACACTTGTACGGCCAAGTGTGGATGTGGACGAGCCTGGCTGCATCTCCAACATTGATTGGCGCTCACAGCCTGAGAAGGCTGTCTCACATCTTGTTTTTGGAAAGTCCTTGAAGCCCGGAGGCCAATGGACTGAAGATCCATGGGGCGCGAGTTGGGATATCCAGACATTGAGCTATGCGGCAATGCTGTCCTTGCCCGGGTACTCCTTTGCCGACCATCACAAAAGGACGACAGGCAAGGACCTACCATCATATACAAGGCCTACGCGGCGCGAGATCGCCGATTATTTTGCTGCTTATTCGGAGGCTGTGCATATCGATGATGCGTTTCGGTGTGGGGAAGAATTGGAGGGCATTTCTCGCACCGCTACTGGATTTTATGTTCGTTCTCATAACCTCCACTGCAAGCGCCTAGTCCTGGCAAGTGGAATTTTTTCCGAGATTCTCTCACCGGAGCCGGTGCTACGTCCATTACTTGAGACCAAGTCCTCGCCTAATGTCCCGCTTCTCGTCGTTGGATCTGGCTTCTCCGCTGCAGATTCCATCATCTCCGCCTCCCCTAACCAAAAGATCTTACACGTATACAAATGGTCTCCGAATGACCGCCCATCACCTCTTCGGGCCTGCCATCAGCAAGCATATCCAGAGTATGCCGGTGTCTACCGTCTTATGAAACGAGCTGCTCTCGTAGCCAAAGCCACTGACAAAGACCAGCGGCCAAAGTACCGGCGCGCGACTTCAACGCCATTCCTTGAAAGCCGGAATTGGGAAGACCTCTATGAAGGTCTTCCTAATGTTGAAGTGACAGCCGTGGAAGTCCACGGCGACCTGGCGACGGTCACATTCCGCCGCCAAGATGGAACTGTTTTCTCTCAGACCGTGGGCGGCCTCGTATATGCTGCCGGCCGGCGAGGCACGCTAGATTACCTCGATCCCAAGCTCCGCTGTGAAGTGTTGGGGCAGGGCAATCAAGAGGATCCAGCAGTCACCGGTCAAACCCTCCGGGCAAAAGCAATCGAGGACCTCGAGGTGGCACCGGGAGTTTATATTATTGGCAGCCTGACTGGAGATTCTCTGGTCAGATTCTCATATGGCGGGTGTGTCTTCACTGCTCGGCATCTGATAGATGGCGAGCGGGACACCCACAGTGACCATAGTAGTTACGCACCATCTGCTAAACTACATGGGTCTTCGCTTTCCGTGATGAACGGCATGGATGGTCACCATGTCTACCCAAATGGCAATGCATCGGACCTGGCTCGTGAAGATGCCCTCAGCAAAGTGTCGACAGTCGCAGACCAGTCCGCTGTACGTGGTTGGTGGAAGACTTTCTCCCGCATGTGGAATGATCTTACACGATGAGTGTTTGGAGGATATGCATGTATATCACGATCCGATCTGTAAAACCCTAGAATTGGCATGGAAAGGGCACGTATATTGTTTCATCTACCTTATTTTCGAGGTTTTTGTCCCCTATTTCTGCAAGCTCTTCGGTTCCAGTACTTACAATCAAGTCCCGATTTTTGGGTGAGCACTTTTTGCAGAGAGCCCAGGGTTATAGAAGTTTGTCTTATTGTTCTCCCTCAATAGCAACATGCAGTAGCTGGAAATGGATAAGCCTCGAGAGGAATGCAAAGACTCGAATTACGAGCAGTCACATCCTTCGTGGTATATGCATGAGGTTCTAGTTGAAGACTGTGTGAAGCAAGGGTATTGCTCTCGGGGATGTGCTGAACGAACCGTCTAAATTCAACACGCCCAGGGGACATTGTGCTCTTATATGTGGATGTTGCCGAAGAGCTCTTATTGTACGGATTATGACAATTGGGATGCTTCAACAGAAGGATCTTGATGTTGAATCTTGCTTAATAGCTTTGCCTCGCGGAGTAGATTAAAATGTATCAACTCCAGAAGTACTATACAACTATACAACTATACAACTATACATAAAAAAAATAGGTCTGGTGGCAAGTGAGTCATGGTTACATCTTCTACATCTGACCAATTCACTATAATGAACAATGGATAATGAATAATGGATGATTTAGATTCATTTTTAGATTAAGGTAAAAATAGAGAGAGACTATAAAATACTTCCATCCAGGGCTATTCCTAACTTGACTCTCATCAAAAGATGTGACCATCCCACGATCTCATCTCAGCCTATGGCTTCACTCCTGTTTTATCATCAGCCTCTGCTCTTCTTGCAGATCCTCCAACACCTGTCCCATTCATTGAAGTGACCGAAATTCCCACTCCCGCAACGACCCTCGCCCAGCGGATTGATGAGTATACAAAGTCTCATCTTCCTAAGTCAACATACAATCATTCCCTTCGGGTTTACCACTTTGGGCTTGTGATCAAGCGGTACAGATTCCCTGAATGGGCCTTTACCGATGAAACCTACTTCCTTGTCTGTCTGCTTCACGATATCGGAACAACCCAAAATAACTTGGAGGCCACTAGAATGAGCTTCGAGTTCTTTGGAGGCTTGAAAGCACTAGAAGTTCTGCAGAACCTACAGCCTTTCTTTGTAGGCGGAGGCGTCGCAGTCGCCCCAAAAGATCAGGCAGAGAGCGTGGCTGAAGCAGTCATCCGGCATCAAGACAAGGTTGTGTGAAAAGGGTAAAATCACGGCTCTCGGTCAATTGCTTCAGCTGGCAACAATCTTCGGTATCTTCTCTATCAGAATTGTTCGGACACAAGATTCCTTGACGACCAAAGGCCATACTATACTATTCACCTTAACTAACTTGGAAACAGACAATACTGGCTCATATGCGGTTTCCATTCACCCCTCGACTATCCAGGATGTTTGCAACCATTTCCCTCGCCTGAAATGGAGTGGATGATTCGCTAGTACTATTCATGAAGAGAATCGGCTCAAGCCTTGGGCACATACAAACGACACTCGGCGAGGAAGAATTCCCCAGCAAGGTGCTAGAAAATACTCTAATGGCACCCTATGAGTGAGGACCTTTTTGAGGATCTCAGACTGTGTTTGGTGCTTACATGGCGATAAATTTAAAATAAAAATGAGCGTATTGTCCTAATTTATTCCCCAAAGTAGTAATAACTGACCAGTTGGTGTAGAGGTGACTGGATATAGATGTTTCCCGCGATCTCCGACAAACACCTTTATCCTCCACAGCCATGCTTCAATCCATTCTCACCACTTTTTTTCTCCTGGTACCATTTTATTGCATGTACAAACCCCCAAGCCTGTTCATTCGTTACTGTCAACGTCGCTGGCCCGACGTACTCTTTCGCGTAGACACAAACAACAAAGTGGTTGCGTTGACAATTGACGACGCGCCCTCCATACACACACCTGCAATTCTTCGTCTATTGCAATCGCACAATGCAGCTGCCACTTTCTTCTCGATAGGATCCCAGATCCCAGGACACGAATCTGTCTTGGCTGATCTCGTCCGAGCCGGCAACGAACTGGCCAACCATGCCATGTATGATGAACCATCGCGTGCACTCAGTGACGACGTCTTGGCAGATCAGATCCGAGCAGTCCATGCCAGAATCCAGGAAGCATATGTCGCAGGAAATACACCACAGCCTGAGAATTGGTTCTTTCGCCCTGGCTCGGGATTTTTCAGCTCCCGGATGAGATCCCTTGTAAAGGAGCTGGGATATCAGCTGGTGCTCGGCGATGTGTATCCGCATGACCCGCAAGTGCCATTTTGGAGACTGAACGCGAGCCATATTTTGAGTATGGTCAAGCCAGGGAGTATCATTGTCTGCCACGATCGGAGAGAGTGGACGGTGCCCATGTTACAGAAGGTGTTGCCGGAGCTGAATCGCAGAGGGTATCGCGTTGTCACAGTCTCCGGGTTATTGAAAGAGACCAGTACAAGTTGACGTTCAAATTGATGGCCAAATGAATATTACGGGCTCTAGATGTACATGTTTCTCTTCTTGAAACGCTATGGGTATATTCGGACACTATCCTCAACAGGCTAACCCATCATCTGCAATTGATCCTCGGGGGGCCAGCGGACTTGCGCAAAGCTCAAGCAGCGTTTGATACTCTGTAGATACTTGCGGGTAATCTCGTCACTTAGAATATGTGCCTGCTGGTCACTCTGGTGCAGCTTCTCTCGTGCAGATCGCTCGTGAATACCAACCATGGTCACACCGATGGGCCACGCTCTATAAGTATGTTAGCGTCATTCCTAAATTTACCAGTGGGATCGACATACGCTTTACCGATGCTCACGCGTAGATAAGCATCATTTGCATCGACATATCGCCGTTGCTGCGCCTTGTGCACAATTTCAACGATTGGTTCCAACAGCCCATCCTCCAGGTCGGACTTCTCGAAGAGGCGGAATAACGGGGTCATGTTTTCGCGGGATTGAATCATGGCATTGAACGCTTGTTTTCCCTGGAAACTTTCTCGCACAGAGATGTCACGCTTTGCTAGTGCCAGTTCCCATTCCGACAAAACCATGTTGAAGTAAGATGCCAACTGCCGGAAAAGGAACAGACGGTTCTCTTGATCCTTCGGGATCTTGGCTGGAATGATCATCTGCCCACCAGACACGGGCTCCAGGGTGGTGGGAATAGGTCCATCGGTCACCTTCTTGGGAATGGCGGCCCGTTGAACTAGACGACGGTATCGTCGAAGACGGGCTCGATGGTCCTCTCCGAACAATTTTATTGGCGCATTCATCTCTCGTAATTTTGCAGTAAGCTCTTCCTCCTCGATATCTTCCTCGGCGTCACCGTCGGCTGGGGTATTCTCAGGCAGCTCAGGCAGACCGAGCCTCCGCCGCCGTTCACGTTCTTTGGCTGTTTCTTCTTCTTCTCTCCTCTTCTTGGACTCCTCAGCTAGTCTTTGCTTCTTCTCCTCGCGTTCTCGGTTTCGATCCGCTTCTTCTTCTTCGAACTTGCGCTTATTCGCCATGCGCTCTTCACGTTCCCGTGCAAGTCGCTCTTGCTCTTCGTTATAAGCTTCAATTCGGGCAGCTTCGACATCGGCTCGTCGCATGTATTTCTTTGTCGGTACTGCGGGGGAGCTTTTCCCGGTATCTTTGGCTGATGGCTTGGAAGCATCGCTACCCTTGGCCTTCGAAATCTCCTTGGACATCAACGCAGCGAAATCCATGGCGGGGGGTGTTGCAGTGAGCTTGGATAATACGATAATGTGACAGTAGCTCAAAATAAAAGTAGACAATAAATAAGGGAGAGTTGCGTCAAAGGAAGATGTGTGGAGGCAGAAGGAAAAGAATGTTTGGCTTTGCACGTCAGAGAACCCGCAGCTTTTCGACGCCGCATTTGTCTCTTCCAACTCCCCTCGACCAAATTTCCAAACATCCACCTTCAAGGACCTTTATCCAAGCTCTAATTTACATTCAAATCATCGCATCTTCCATTCTCTCCTATTTTTTTTTTTTTTCCCATCCTCTGAACTGCAACCTCTCATTTTGACCCTACCATCCATCATGGCCGCTCCGTCGCGCGAGGGCCCCAAACCCTCGATCGACCGCCAAACCACTGCACCTTTTCATTTGAAGCTCTTCTACCGAGTTAACAACTACAACTCTCTATCTGACTATAGCATCCCCCCACCATCTCGCCGCGGAGGTCCGGTCAGCGGACCGAATGCCATTCGTCCAACATCGCCTGTCGCATCTACAGCGCTCCCACCACATCTGGAGATCTACACATGGCACTCATGCACACTTCGCGAGCTCTCACAGCTTCTCACTTCTGCTCTTCCATCATTACTCCCCAACCCACCCGTTGGCACCCGTCTCTGCTTCCGACTGATTTACCCCGACGCGCGCGGCGCGGCAATGGGCGGCCCTGATGCGCGTGGTCGATACTTGAGCAGGGATTTAGGCAGTGCTATTGTTGGTCCGAGAGATAGTCCATTGCGCGCAGACGACGACGAAGATAAACAGGAAGCACGGCCTCGCCCTGGTCCACTCCGTTTCCAGGGCTCTGAAGCCGACAGGCCCCTGCAGGATGCCCGTTTCATCGTTGGAGACTACATTGAATGCGCAATTCTTCCACCGCTCGAGGATGGTTCCGTTGCGCCGGCGCTCAATGGCGCGTCAGGCCCGATCATGGGACCCAGAGGTGGAGGTGGAGGTGGCATGCGCGCGTTCCGGGATAATGGATATCCTCGTGGGCCTGGTCGTGGTCCTCGTGGTGGTGGTGGTGGTGGTGGACCTCCCCATATGCCCCGAGGTGATTGGCATCGTGGTGAGCGACTGCCTGAAGGTGGACGAGGCCGTCGTGGATGGGCACCATATTGAGAAGGGCGAGGAGAAATCCAGTTCAAAAGCAAGTTTGTCAAAAGGGCGATGGATACCCATATTGAGACATTGTATGATTATCTAGTTTAAGGGCAATGGGAATGGAGTCTGTACCATGTACTACATACAGTACCATCATGAACGCAAGAATGATATGCCTCCTGCCTAAGCGTTACGAGGGTCGCGTTCTGCCACTGGCCAAAAGAGACACTATAGCTTCATATTGCAGCATTTTAGCAATATCCCGTCTAGGAAAATCTACTTATCTAACTCTCGAAGATGTTTGCTTCTTCAATCGCCGTGAGTAGCCTTGAAGGTGAAGGGTATTCATCCTGTGGTCGTGTAGATACATACCCATTCTTTAGATAACTCTATGCGGTATCCTGATATTCTGCTAGAGTAGAGCATTTCAATTCATAAAGGTCGAGTATGTAAATGCTTGCCAGCTGTTACCATCCATGGATGGCCTCCAACCTGGTAGCGAATAGATGCCTATCAGAAGTCCGGGATACAAGCTGTCACTAAAATAGATACCACCCGTCTTTTGATACCACCTGTATTTTGGATAAGATACTCCCAGGCTGTATGTTTGGCCCTTGGAAGTAAATCCCAGGTTCAAGCACGGTACACTAAGTCAACAAAATAAAGGAATCCATGCGGTATATGCTGTGATAAAGTACACGGCCCACGCAGCGGGCGCCGGCACAAAAAGAAAATGTCGGGCAAAATCCCCTCGACACACTAGTATCTCCAACATCTCAGTGTGTAGTTCTCCATGTCGCGTCATGTCACAGTTGCTGCTCGGTACGGGTTTGATAATGAAACGGGAATTGAATTATGAAAGTTCATCGCTAAATGTTTACCACTCGGCGATCGAATCTCCCCTTCGCTTGCCACGGAACTCGAATTGGCCCTGCATATTGTTAGCCCGTGCTTCTCCGCGGGATTGGACCACAATCGCAATCCGATCACAATAGGCCATTCTCCCATACCTCGTACTTGTAGGCAATGTAGCCAAGGACGCCGGGAATCAGGCCCATGTAGACGAACGATAGCATGGCATGGCGCGGGGTCCAGCGCCAGTACTTGTAACGGTTGGCATTGAGCTCTGTGGGTCCGTTAGTCAATCTCCAATCGTTGAGGATATATCGTGTCGCAGGATGCTGGGTTCGACAGAGCTGGTCAAAGTAGCTCATACGTATGCTTGCGCCAGCGTAATGCGTGAAACTCATCCGGAATCTTGGATCTTGGGAGATGGGGTTGGGGGGCATGTACCGTAGTATTTCTGGAGGGCCGGGTCAAGGATCAGAGCTGGAACAATGGGTTAGCAATTCAGCTCACTGCACACAGGGAATTCTCAAGACTCACACTTGCTAGGACCAGCCATTGTTGCGGAAAGCGTTGAAGCGTGGACACACAGAATCGACAACGCTTGCAAGCGTCGCCGGGATTGAAGTTGAAGGTCACATGATGATGAATCAGCTGAATGATGTAATCAGTTTTGGTCCTCACCATTTCTACATGCTAAGCTACGTTGTACATTCCAAAAATGAAAGGGTACATTTATTATTTGTGTCTCTATTTATATTCCTTCTTGTTATCCTTGCTGGATATTCCCATTATCGATGTATGGGGTTGCAGAGGTGTGAAATAATATCCGAAATCATCCGCCAACCAAATGTCTTCCTTTTAAGATATCTTAGCGACGCAACGGGGTATAAATGAGATAAATGAGACCCGAGGGCTTAATGACTTACGAAAATCCATTGTGCCCTTTGTCATAATTTCTAAATTACATAGAAGCTGAGAACTTTCCCTCAATCTTCTCAATTTTCTTGACGGCGCGCTGGTACCCCTCGTTTCTCTCGAGGCGGTTAGCATACTCGACAAGAAGAGGGTATTTCTCCTTGTTCTTCTCCTCCTTCAACACTCTCATGGTAACAGCGATGGCTGGGAAACTCAGCAAGATATCGGCAGCTGTCAGCTCCTTGCCGCAAATGTACTGGCCACCCTCAGGAGATGTGCGGAGCTGTTCCTCAAGGAAGGCGAGATTACCCTCAACGTTGCGAGTGAGGAACTGATTCTCAACTTGTGAGGCAACAATGCTAGTGATAGGTCGAACGAAGAATGGAGGGGCGTTCCGAATAGCTGTCGAACATGTCAGCGATGCTTCCAACATTGGGTCATCAACGCCATGCGAGCATCTACGGATTTACGCTTTAAATGAAAGGCAACCTACAGTCGTTGACCAGGGTCATCACCAAGAAAGGCATCAGACTACCCTCTACGTAGTGCATGAAGTAGCGATAGCGCATCCACTCCTCGGTCTCTCCGCCCACTTTGCCCTCGCTGCCAGGCGTGTACCGTTGTGGTACTAGCGTCGGTCGCGCGCTACTAAAGTGGTCACAGAGATATTCGACGATCGCACCAGACTCCGCCAATACTAGCGGTTTTGTGGCGCCCGGTGCCTGGATGGTGATCACAGGCGACTTGCCCAGCGGGTGGACCTCCTTCAGCTCAGCAGGGGCGAGCTTGTCAGCGCAACGCTTGAAGATCTTGAGCTCATATTCCAATTTCAATTCTTCCAAAAGCCAAAGGATTCTGTGGCTCCGAGATTGCTCGAGCCTGGAATGTGAGTTAGTATGGTTCTGAAGAGACTGAGAGGAGCGTACCAATAGAGAGTAATCTTGCAACCTTGATTGTTGTCCATAATGTGATAGTATAACAAATTATACAAAATTATACAAAATTATATATTATGTATGAGATTCAAAAAGTGCAAGTCAACAAAAGAAGAACTTCCAAGGTTATAAATGCCCGCACGTGAATGATGTCAAGATGGCCCGAGGCTTCCAACCAACCTTATCTCCCAGAAGGGAAAAGAGGCCGAGACCTGCAGATCTTGAGAACATATCTGATTATAAACAACTTCAGGTGCTAGGCGTATAACAACCGTATTCGGATCATTCTACAATGCTTCTATTTTGTGTAGACAATACTTGGGGTGGCGAATACCTCCAACTGGCTTTAGCATTATCAAATATAGCTAACCGGAGTAGTTCGTTAAAAAGGACATTCCGTACATGTCCTATAAGGGACCAAAATTGCCAATTGACTGGATCGGTCAGGATTCAATCTGCTCTGTAGTTCTATATTCTACTATGTACTCGCACAATTTCCATATTATGCTACCTGGGGGCCTATCCACATGTTCATGTCGATCATCCCACTACCGAGGCTTCACCGGCTGTATATAGACTATGTATTCACATCTGCAGGTAAAGGATTATTGATGTGAGAAGGGCCTGAAATCGCCCGAGGCTATGAATCTCCTAGAGTTGCATGTTTTCCGTCATATGACAGGTCAAAGGTGGGCGATTCTCTGTCAGCAGTAATCATAGTATTAACACGCAGTTGTGACTATAAGGAGGACGGAAATTTCTTTTTGGGGAAACGCAAGGCCATTTTCAATCCGATTACCATGATTAGGATCCTCAGGATTATCCACGTTGGTCGGAAGTAGATATCGAGGAACTTTAAGTAAAGCTTGACAACGTTCCTCTTCCAGACTTGCGTCAGAAGTCATGGCTCAAGGCGGGTTAATCAGAGCATATTTGAAAGCAGGAGACTGAGCGTATTAGATAAACGATACGTTGGTTTAATGTGTGTGGTATATTAGATTAGTCTAAATATAGATACATAGATGCTTCGAATCAAGATGTACTCAAGACTTCCCTTAGAGCCTTACCGGCTCCGTATCAAGGGGAACTAATACATGTCCCTCGGTGACCAAGGAGTTCTTGCACGGGCGGGCCGAGACCAGATCAGATAAATTGCCGAGTGTGACCTCAGCGATCTCCTCGAGGGCCTCGCGTGTGAAGAATCCCTGGTGACCACAGATTAAGACATTGTGGAAGGTCATTAGGCGCATCAGCACGTCGTCGTCGATGATCTCCCCGGAGTGATCATTGTAGAAAAGCTCGCCTTCGGCTTCGTAGACATCCAATGCCAACCCGCCCAGCTGCTTCATCTTCAGCGCCTGGATGACCGCCGTGGTATCGATGAGTCCACCCCGCGAAGTATTGACCAGTAAGGACCCCGGTCTAATGCGCGCCAATGTCTCTTCATTGATGAGATGCTTCGTGCTGTCTGTGAGGGGACAATGCAGACTAACTATGTGGCACTCCTGTAGCAGGGTGTCGAGGTCAACTAACGTCCCGAACTGGCGGAACTCTTCGCCGGCAAAGGGGTCGTGCGCGAGTAGTCGGCACCCAAAGCCGTGGAAGATGCGCGCGGCTGCAAGTCCGATACGCCCCACGCCGATGATCCCCACGGTCTTGCCATGCAGAGTATTCCCAAGGAGACCTTCGATGTTGAAATTACCCTCACGCACACGATTGTATGCGCGGTGAGTCTTGCGGTTCAAAGTCTGGATCAGGGCCACTGCGAACTCTGCCACGGCTTCGGGGGAATATGCCGGGACATTCGCCACAAAGAGGCCGAGCTCTTCGGCGGTTTCGAGATGGACATGGTTAAATCCCGCACAGCGGAGCAAGATGGCCCGGATCCCGTAGGCATGAAGGGCTCTCAGCACGCGCTCGTCCAGGGTGTCGTTGACAAAGACGCACACTGCGTCGCAACCTTGGGCTAGGGGCACGGTCTCCTCAGACAGCGCGAAAGCATGGTACTCAATGGTGCAGAGCTCGGGAAAGTGCTGCTCACGCACCTGGTCCAAGTAGGTGCGGTCGTAGGATTTGGCACTAAAGACCGCCACCTTCATGATAGCGGATACCTAGGTACTCTTCGTGATCTGGGGGTTCCAAGGTTTCCATATTGAACTATAACAAAGTCATGACGACATGGGTGTTATCGTATGACGCCTGCAAACGGCGATTTTGGGATGAGGTACTTCCCCAGATCTCCGACTGCAACCTCCCGCATTCCGCAGATGTATTAGTTGTAGGTTGTACTCTCCCAATCCCCCAAAGGTCTTAGCAACGGGATATGGGCTATATGAAATACTACCTCTTACCTATATTAGGTAGTAGTTTATTCCTAGTATGCATCAACCATCATTACAGGAGTAGGCGAAATAGTAATGGTCTACTCCGTACTTCCGTACTCTGAAACCAGTACCAATGGCAACTTCAATATTTCTCTATTTTCTTCTCCCGACATTTGAGGTATAACATTTGACCTCGGTCCCAAGATTTCCTGTGCCCACAACTTCCCGAGTTCTTCTGGATGATTACTTTTTTCAGACATGCAGATAATCTTATATTTATTTTATTTCTATTTCCTACGAGTTGATTGGATATTTCGGTCTCAGACTTCCGCGGGGCTCCGGCATCCGCTGGAGGGTCAGGCCAATAGGATGATTGAGATTGAAACGGCCCAATCATCGCTCGATGATAAGAAGAGACGCCACGATCTGTCTGATTGGTCACTGCTTACCGTAGTTTGACGCTAGTGAACCTAAGGATGCCGAGGAAGGAGCGACATTTTCCCTTTTTTTTTTTTTCCTATTTTCCAGTGTTGTCTTGGATAAATGAATTTGCAAGTGCATGTTACATTGTTATTCTTTTTAATTTATTATTTTACTACTCCGTATGTCTGTAAGTACGTGTTTATATTATAGAGTCCTACATACAATATAATTATATGAACCTTGGAACCTGAGAAGTAGATCGGGAACTGTGTCCTTGACCCAATTGCGGATTCCAAGGTTTAAGTGGAGAGACCGCAAAAGGAAACCCGTCACTGGGGCTTCATATGGAAAATCGGTCTGTATCCTAGGTAATCAGAAATGGCGGTCAAAAGAAAGTCGAGGTAATCCAGATCTCTAGTCCAGTTTATGATTTCATATCGGGGAAATGTATGTAAATCACCGTGGGGGAAAAGGAAAAAGGGAAAAAAAAAAAAGTACGTCCAACAAAGAGGGTGTACTCGAGATACGTGGAAAAGACACACGGGCTACTTAATAGTACTTGGCGGTACTTGGCCTCTGCGTATGTATAGTCCCCGCCACCAAGTACCCAAAAGTAGAAGGCAGACAAGTTGGACTCCCCATATATAGGGAGATACAATACAATACCCGATCTAAAAGTAACAGTATCACAGCCAAGTACTCACAGAGTAGTATGCTCTTCATCTTTTCAATCTCCTTCACCTCCTTTTCCTTTTCCTCCTTTTCCTTTCTTTTATTTATTTTGTCTCTTCTTTTTCTTTTTCTTCTTCTTCTTCTTCTTCTTCTACTTCTCAACACTGTTCACCCGTTCTCATCTCCAATATCTCCACCTTAATCCACTCTCATACGAAAATACAATCTTAGCTCCAACGTTCCTGTCTCCACTAGGCTCGACCACTCACAGTCGATCTGATTTATTGCCTCTTCCCCGGCTGAACGGCTCTCTGTGTACTCCGTGTACTTACATTCGAACTCCTTTTTGCCCCTCGGTATCTGCTTTTTGCCGCTGAGCTTGGGATTGCCCTTTAAACTCTACTCTTAACATTCTGCCTCCCACCTTTTCAATCGATAACATCAAACATCTCAATCCTATTCCTGTCAACCATCTTTTTTTTTTTCCCTATCATCATGGCGACTCATGTTTTGACCAACCCGGCAACGAACCAGATTTCGGTTTATGGTCAACCATCCCCAACCAACTCCGCCACCAACACTCCCTCTAACAATTCCCCCACCTCCCCTCGCATGACCACCGCTTCCCTGCATCAACTGCCTCTACAGTCGCGACAGCTGCGTCCTCTCAAGGGCCCCCTCTATGTGCCTGCAGCTCTCCGACCCACTGAGCGACCCCAGAAATCATCGCCCATCACCCCACCCCGTAGCGCACACGGCTCTCTTGACAGCTTGAACGAGGACTCGTCGGAACCTATCAGCCGCCGCTCCACCATGGAGAGTCAGTCCAGCGAAATAAGCCAGAGCGCCCAGCATGAGTGGATGAAGAATGAACACCTGGGTGCGGTAACCGGCCTTCCGACCCGTACACACTGGAAAGTGAGTATCTCGAGAGAAAAAAAATGTTTCCTTCTTTTCCTTCCTTCGGCGCCTTTATAGGCATTGGGTTCGGTTTCGATTGCGCAGTTCTTAAAGCAAATGTCGTGAGCTCGTCATTTCTCGGAAATGACGTGCTGTATACAGTCCACCGCCTCAGCCCTGTCACATCCCAGCCACATGTTGATCGCAGTCACTTTCTTAGAGGACAATTGCTAACTTTATCTAGGCCGACTCTGCCTCTTCCAACTGTGATTCTCCAACCTGCCGCTCCTCATTCGGCATCTTCCTGCGCCGCCACCACTGTCGTCACTGTGGCCACGTCTTCTGCGCCTCTCACACACCCCATCTCGTTCCCCTCGACCAGGATGCCCGCTTCCATCCCGATGGTGTCCCCTCCCGTGCCTGCGACCTGTGCTGGAGCGCCCACCAACGTTGGGAAGAGAACCGTTCCGACCGTCTGAACAAGATCCAGAACACCATCGATGCTCAGCAGATTGGCATCTCTGGTGCCGACTCCGAGGGCATGAACGCTAAGGATCCCGAGTCCACCGCGGGTCAGACCGAGGTCGCTGCCTCTGTTCCCCGTGACTGGAATTGGAGCACTTTCTAAACGCATTGCCCTGTTTCCTTTGGTTACTGTGGCCAGCAGGACTGCTGCAGCTCGGCGTTTCACTTGATCTTACTTTTCATAATCTTTTTCACTTTATCGAGTCATGCTCACGCGTGACCTGTTTTCTCTCTATTGGCGACCATGGCTTTGGCGTTTCTGACAGGCCCTGGGCCCTGGGCTTTGTTTCTCTGTTTTCTGCAGTCATGTTATGGCTTTGCATGTCTTAGAGGGTTCTCATCGGTCCTTAGCGACCCGGTTGCTTTCTGTTTTTCTGCTTTCTGTTTTTCTTTTCCTTTTTTTTTTCGCTTTGCGTTGATCAGATACTCATCGGTCCTTAGCGGCTCGGTTGATTTTTGTTTTTATTTTATTTTATTTTATTTTTTGTTTCTTGCTTTGCGTTGATACTCATCGGTCCTTACCCGGTTGAGTTCTTATTTCTTTTTTATTTCTTTTGCTTTGCGTTGATCAGGATACCCCGTCGGTTGTTATTGCGCGGCGATCTCATTTGATGTTTCTTCCTTACTGGTCCCTGATCCCATGCTTGAGGGAATGTGACAGTCGTGCAATTTCCCAAGTTGAAATCTAGTTCGATTTAGTTCGATCTAGTTGAATCCATTGATATTGAACCATATGAGCTTTTCTCTACTCGTAGACTATGCTTGCCCCCTGTAGATCCTTATTATTTATCCAGTACCACCCGCCGGAACATACCCACATGCTCAATCCCTTCCTCATCCCACCGACCCAACGACTGATCTGTTGCAAATCCAAGCCCAGCATACATCCCCTCCACATCCACCTGAGCATGCACAAGGACCAACCCCCGCCACGGAGTCGGAGTAACAGGTGAGTCCCTCCTCGCAGCGATCTGCGCCGCAGCCTCGTCTATCTCTGCCGCATGCACAGCCGCCCAGCCCAGCGCCGTCTCCACTAATCGTCGCCCAAGTCCGAGGCCGCGGAACGACGGCATGATCGCCACCCGGGTCAGCTTGATACAAGGCTCGTGCGTCCAGTCGTATTCGGCCACTCCCAGCGCGACTGCCGCCGCTGGCGCTTCCGTGAGATGGGCGTGAGGTACCTGTGGCGGGGGTACCAGGCGGATAACCCCCACCGGCGTGGAGGTCGCAGCGGAGTTGTCGTATAGTACCCAATGCCAGCTGCGGGCATCGTCGCTGTCGATCTCGGAGTCGGCGGTGCAGTGCTGCTCGTCGATGAAGACGGACTTTCGGATTATCGTGGCATCATTGAAGATAGTGGGGTTGGTGTTGTTGCTAGCGTCTTGGGATGGGAGTACTAGCTTTGCGCTGGGTCCTGGAGGCGGCTGTATTGAAGTGCTAAACGTTGGTTTGGGTGCCATTCTGGTAAGTAATGGAAAATTGAAAGTTAAAAGGTCTTCAATGGCAATGCCGGTGAAGATCTGGGAAGTTGAAGGAGCTAAAGGTCATGGTGGAAGGCCCATGCAGATATATAGATACCGTCAAGATCAGCGACAGGACATTGAACGCTACCCATCGTTGATTTGGATATAATTGAAGACGATGAAACTGTGTCCTTATCGCAGCAAAGTTATCATATTCAAGAGCAAATGTAATATATATGGTAACCTTTGAAGCTATGCTCGTTTTGTAGTGTTCAATACAATCCGATGCAAACAGAACAAACAGCATCAAAATATCAATTCGACCAGCGAAAATCCTCAATTTCTCCAACATTCCACACTCCCAATGTCCCTCTACTTTGATGCGGTTGCTATCTTGACTGCACCCTCCTCAGGGGGCTCATTCAAGTCCCGAGTTTACAGCGCTCGGGACCTGCGCGCATCTCCAGCGCAGATCTATGCGTTGATCACCGAGGCCGCTAAATGGGACACAGTGCTGGCAGAAGTCATTGACAAATCAGGCATTCTCGCCCTGGAGCGCAAGGTGAGCTGACTCTAGCGAAACCGCCTGAGATACCTACTGACTGACTAAGTGATTTCCATCTAGCTCTCTCCACTCCTTGCTCTTCTCCTCGTTCATGATCATCTACTCGCGAAAAAGGGCATTGCCGCGCCAGCAACCCACACACTGCGCCAGACCGTGGAGCGTCACAAGGCCAGGCTAAGGGCTGAGTTCACCAAGGCTCGTGTCCGTCGTGGGTGTGCCACTGTCGAGCAATTCAAGGCTGTCGTGATACGTGAGAAACGACTGGCTGATGGAACCAGCCACTTCGTCTACCCGCGCTGGGTGCGCGTCAATAATATCCGCACTACACTTGAAGAGCAGCTGAGCACTACGTTTAAGTCTTACCGTCGGGTAGACACTCTTGCAGAATTGGCCCCAGAAGACGAGCTGGAAAGCCGAAAGCCAGAGCCTCGATTGTTCATCGATCCTAACATTCCAGATTTGGTGGCGGTGCCTTTCGGCGCAGACTTCACTGCCTCATCTGCCTACAAAAATGGAGAAATCATTCTCCAGGACAAGGCGTCCTGCTTTCCAGCGTATCTCCTGTTAGGTGACCGTGGGCCTAGCGACCCATGGGAGGGCGACTTGATTGATGGCTGTGCTGCCCCGGGGAACAAGACTACGCACCTGGCTTCGCTTCTGGCCAAACAACAAAAGGGCAACAAAGACAGCAAACAGAGAATCTTCTCTATGGATGCATCTACCATGCGTTCCAGAACGCTGCAGAAAATGGTTAGTCTGGCCGGGGCTGACTCGGTCACTGTGCTGCCGGGTCAGGATTTCCTCGCGCTTGATCCAGAAGATGAACAGTTCGAGAAAGTTACTGGATTGTTGTTGGATCCCAGTTGCTCTGGTAGCGGAATCATCGGCCGTGACGATGTCCCTCAATTCACACTTCCTGCTGCGGCAGCATACAAGGCGCCCAAGTCACATGGAAAGAAAAGGAAACGCCCAGGCAACGAACAAGAAGCAGATGGTGAACAGTCGAAAGCCACCATGGGGACTCCGCAGGCAGCGCCCACAGATGAAAATGATATCCCAGATGGGACTACCGATCCAGAGCGACTGACCAAACTATCAAGCATTCAAGCGCGGATCGTTGAACACGCTCTGCGTTTCTCGAATGCTACCCATGTGACGTACAGTACTTGTTCTATTCACTTAATTGAGAATGAGGGCGTCGTGGCTCGCATTCTGAATTCTCAGGTTGCCAAAGAGCGCGGCTGGCGCCTCCTGCGGCGCGATGAGCAGCCTGATGGCTTGCGTCGATGGGAGAAACGAGGTGTCCGAGAGGAGCGGCCAGGCGAAGGAGAGACAGGGCCGTCGGGCACGGTAGATCTCTCCGACGAGGCACTAGAAGCGTGCATCAGATCCTGGCAAGGCGACGCAGAAGGCCTTGGAGGATTCTTCGTAGCTGGATTCATTCGTGACCCTGGTCACGCTATCGCGGCCGTTCCGGCAAAGGGAAGTGGACATGACGAGCACGGTGGGAGCGATGAGAGCGATGAAGAGGAAAAAGATGAAGACGATGAAGAATGGGGAGGATTATCCGATTAGACAAAATTATATTAATGCAAGTTTGCCCAGCGTGCAATAATCCCCGAGAGCATCTGTTTGATATCGTACATTCAAGTTTGGCGTATGATGCAGTTTGAGACTCGGAACAGACGTACACGCGACTAAAGGAATTTCCGTGACCGGTTTCGGACCTGTGAACTGGTATAGATGTCCAATTTGACAGCAACCAAGACAACCTCGTATGCCTCGGTAGGGCCTGTCTGCACTTGCAACCGCCATTGTCCTGTCCGAACAAGCCAGGGCCCATCGTCCGTATTATCGACCCGTGGGCGTTTAGCTGCAGGCACATCATCCTCGCCAGCTTCGGCCTTGGCTCTCGGTATCCTCAAATGCTGGGGGTCTTGTTCCCCATCCACCGTGAGATCAGTTTCACGGTCGACACGGATCTTGATTGGGACTTGACCCAATGGTGGATGTGAATCAGGCAGGTTCATTTTTTTGCCTACCGTCTGTAACAGGCTGGCAATTCTTTGCTTCGAAAGGCCTAGGAAGTCAGCACGCATGCTCCCCCGATGGATCAGACTAGACTCGTCGCCGATCTGGACCACCAGATCCGCAGCGCTCTCGTCTACAAAGGGGCGCGTGTATGTGACCATTCCACCCATAGGCGACCCAGAAACCGTACCAGAGGCAAACTGAATCCCTGACGGTCGCACATCCTCGAGCCGGATGACTATTTCCAAACGATGGTTGAAGGGATTCGTGGTTATTTGATGCGGTATCAACTTTTGTTCCAAGCCGCGCAGGTGGAAATAACGACAGTCGCGTAGGAGCGAGGCCCGATGATCTTCGTTTCTGATATGTAGGGGATACCCGCGCAGCAGATGCAGGAGCTCATCGAAGACATCCGCAGATCGGTTCGGCACGCTTGGGGGGATGATGGCGGGAGGTCGCAAGAGACCCTGGCGGTCCAGGCCCGGGAACACTTCGGACGGGGAGGCAAAGAAGGCGGCAAATCCGAGGGTGAAGAAGTTTGGGGAATCACCGGGACCTGAGAAGATATCGCGAGGGATCTGGAAGTGTCGGTCGCCGATTTGAATAAAGCATTCGGACTCGAACAGCTGGGACATCAATCGGGGCACTTGTCGGGGTCAGCCATTACTTCCATGGTATGTGGGGCAGAGATTGCTCACATGTATAGAATTGCGCGTCTGCGAATAGCTTCACGAATTGAGCGCCATCTTGGGGCCGTACATGGTATCCTAGATGCACCTATCAGCCTCCGTCCGTGTTTGTCCATGGTCTCCCATACCCTGCAGATGTCTAGCGATTTCGCGGAATGTCGTGGGATCACGATCGATATAGAGGGTCCTTATGTTGGCAACATCTTGAGTCTGAAGCAATTGATCCTCAAAGAAGCGTGAAAAGTAGGATGGAGCTGTTGGAAGGGGTCAGTTTCAAGATGGATGGGGAGAGAATAAGCGCATTTACCATCAGAGGCAATTGAAGCACCCGAGAGACGAAAGATCTCGGAACCAATCTGGATAGAGAAGACTTTCTCTTTAGGCAGATTACATTTGCTGGGAGTTTGCGTGTCCATTGTTTTTTGAGAAAGGTCAAGGTCAAGGTCAGACGGGCGGAGAAGTCACACTTTTACACACCTACATACATATGTACATATACACACTAGACTACATACTACATACTATATACAACACTACTATTACAAAAATAACAAGAATAGTGGCCGTAGTCTAGTCTAGTCTTCTCAGATAGTCTTTTGATATCCTTCTTTTTGTATTTTTTGTATTTTTTGTATGTATTTTTTGGTGTTAGTCTCCTTATACACATATCCTCTTCTCAGCAGAAAAAGGCGGTAGGAGTTGTGAAACATCGAATGTAAACCTTTGCATTGCACTTGAAGTTCATTTCCTATCAAGGCTCTCTAGTCTTAAAATGCAACTCTCACATGGCCCTGGAACTCGGCAATTTCCTTATTTCGGAGAGGGGGATCTCCCTCTCCAAGAAACTTTGACCTTGGAAGTTCTCAGATGGGAAAGATTCGCGTCTTAACTGGTCGAAGGATTTAAATATCCCCACCAGAATCAAAAGCCCCATGCTCATTTCTGACTCCACCCGAGGCTTCTCCCCCGGATTTTGGGTGTTTTGTTTTTTTTTTCGGTTGAGAAGGTGAAATGGCCGAAAAGACTGACAGGCCACAAGTCGTATGATAGAGGGGTCCATATGAGTCTATACGGAGTACAGAGTACGGAGTACTCTCCCCACAATCGTCCAAAAGATGAACCTACCTAGGTAAGAATGAATATGTATCTGTTACCATAGTGGGACCTGATCGAGCTCGTATATTATAAACGTCCGTGACCCATGCCCAGATCACTTCTCTCTTTGCTCCACAATCTCATTTCTTATTCTCATTCCCAACTCTCTGGTTTGCAAATATGCCCACCCATGCTGTCTCCACATACACCCCAAGGGATGTCCCTCTTCCGCCAGCTCCTTCGACCACTTACTTCTCGGAGTTGCAGTGGAAGACCTTATATGCGCTGGCCGACGCACTTGTGCCCTCCATCCACACGGCGGCAACTGCCAAGTCATCGAACGACCGAGTGATCTCAGATGCAGAGTGGAATTCTGCCGTGTCCAGCTTGTCAACGGTTATTTCTGGACCGGATGCCGTGAACATTGCCACCCAATATCTGCAAGAAAATGTTTCTTCAAACCCGAAATTCCGGGCCATAGTGGAGCGACTCCTGGGCGACTATGTGCATGACGAGGGAAGGAATGGGTTCGGGTTTATCCTGACAGCGCTCAACACCCGTGCGGGCTCGCTGATTATAACGGGTTCCACCACTCCAATCCAGGACCAACCGGTGGAATTCCGGGAAAAGGTTGTGCGTGGGTGGGACACTTCGCGATTGCCTCCTCTCCGCGCCATCTACCGAGGACTCACCGCCATCGTTAAGAAATGTTGGATCATCACCAGTCCAACCATAGGCCCAGTTCTGGGCTTCCCACGCATCCCGGTTCATGGCAAGCCCGCCGACGGTTTCCAGTATGAGTTTTTGCAATTCCCTTCTGGGGACAGGCCAGAAACGATTGAAACCGACGTCGTTATCGTGGGAAGTGGCTGCGGCGGTAGCGTGACTGCAAAGAACCTCGCCGAAGCGGGCCACCGAGTGCTGGTTGTGGAAAAGTCCTATTCCTATCCATCTAACACGTTCCCCATGGGCCCGAATGAGGGATTTGTCAACATGTTTGAGA
Source organism: Penicillium sp. CF05 (assembly GCA_002916455.1). Taxonomy (NCBI): domain Eukaryota; kingdom Fungi; phylum Ascomycota; class Eurotiomycetes; order Eurotiales; family Aspergillaceae; genus Penicillium; species Penicillium sp. CF05. The sequence continues at coordinate 21,920 of PKQL01000296.1, forward strand.
ACGGGGGTGCTATCTCCAGCGATGATGGTTCGATGGCAGTTCTAGCGGGCTCAACGTGGGGCGGTGGTGGTACCGTTAACTGGTCAGCATCCCTACAGACACAGGGGTATGTCCGACAGGAATGGGCGGATACTGGGCTGCCTTTCTTCACCTCCCTCGACTTCCAGAAAAGCTTGGATCGCGTCTGCGATCGCATGGGTGTTAACGAGGAGCACGTTGAGCATAACCATCAGAATAGGGTGATTCTTGAAGGCGCCAGGAAACTGGGCTACGCTGCCAAAACAGTTCCTCAAAACACCGGACACGGGGAGCACTACTGTGGGCATTGCACGTTAGGATGTGCCTCAGGTGGGAAGAAAGGTCCAACGGAGTCATTCCTTGTGGACGCTGCCCAGACCGGCGCGAGATTCATGGAAGGGTTCTGTGTCGAGAAGGTGCTATTCACCAATGTCAACGGCAGAAAGGTTGCTTCTGGCGTACAGGGAACCTGGAAGTCACGGGATTCACACTTGGGCCTCGGTGGTATTGCGGCTGTGGAGCGTAAGGTGATTATCAAGGCCAAGAAAGTAGTTATATCGGCTGGTACATTGCAAAGCCCTCTTCTACTGTTGCGGAGTGGTTTGAACAACCCCCAGATTGGCCGAAACCTTTACCTTCACCCAGGTAAGCACTCTTCACTCCCCCCAAAAACAACCCACGTCACAGACACTCACTATTTGTTACACAGTTATCGGAGCTGGTGCTGTCTTTGATGAGGAGACTCACCCTTGGGAAGGCTCCGCACTGACCACGGTTGTCAACGAGTTTGAAGACCTTGATGGAAATGGACATGGTGTGAAGATTGAGTCTGTTTCAATGATGCCCTCCGTCTTTATTCCCATCTTCCCCTGGCGAGACTCCTTGGAGTACAAGCTGTGGGCGGCCAAGATGCGCCGCAGCACGAGCTTCATTACCTTGACCAAAGACCGCGATTCAGGTCGTGTTTACCCAGATCCCGTTGATGGACGCTGCCGGATTGATTACACGGTGTCTGCCTTTGACCGGAAACACATTGTGGAGGCCATGATTGCCTGCGCCAAGATTGCGTATATCACCGGCGCCACAGAGTTCCATACCGTTTACCGCGACCTTCCCCCGTTCATCCGGCCAGAGGCTTCAGATCCCGAGGCCCCTGAAGGCACCAACGACGCGGCCTTGCAGAATTGGATTAACGAGCTTCGTCGGAAGTCGCCTTTGAACCCGGGGCGTGGTTTGTTTGCCAGTGCACACCAGATGGGCACCTGCCGTATGAGCAACTCATCCAAATTAGGTGTGGTGGACCCGAATTGTCAAGTCTGGGGTACTGACGGTTTGTATGTCGTGGATGCGTCCGTGTTCCCCAGCGCTAGCGGTGTGAACCCAATGGTCACTAATATGGCGATCGCCGACTGGGCCAGCCGAAACCTCGCGCGGGCGATGGGAACGGTACGAGGCGAGGGCAGCGCGATGGCTCGTCTGTGATGGGATTGCCTGCCGTGGGAATATCTCCCTACGTCTTGTCAATATGTACTGTTCCTGGCCCGACCGCTTGAGAGTCAGTTGTTTATATGTTATGATATGCCTAGCATGATTTTTGTAGGTTCCTTCGTTTTATATAATCCAAGTTGCTTCGTGAAGTCGACTATAATATCTTGATTTCTCTGATCGGGTGCTAATGCTATCTTACTTTCTATCATGTTAAGCCTCAAGCTTGGGGACCCTGACGCTTCTCAATGTATTTCTTCTCACCAAAGGCCTCCTTGACGCCCTCGGCCTCGAGAATGCGCTCGTACCAGGTGACCACAGAGGGGAATTTCTGGCGCATCTCAGCATCGATGGCCGTGGAGAAACCCCAGACCAGGGCAGAGGCAACAGTAATATCAGCCAAGCTGAGCTTTTCGTTGCCCACGAACCAAGTGCGGTCCTTGAGGTGAGTCTCGAGACATGCCAGCGAGCGTTCCAGACGCGCGATGCTGGTCTCCTCGACTTTCTCATCGTAGGGGCGGATACCGAGACGCCACAGCGCCAACTCCGTCACAGGGTCCAAAATCTCGCCCTGTGCATAGCAGATCCACTGCCGGATGGTGGCGCGCTCGGCCGGGGTGGCTCCAATAAGCTGATCGGCAGCCGGGCCGCTCTCGGCAATGTATTGGGTGATGGCGTCCGACTCGAACAGGGTTGTTCCATCGGCAGCCTCAAAGGCGGGCACCTTACCCAATGGAAACTTAGACATGAAGTCTGGGGTGCGGTTGGTCTTTCCCAAGGCGAATTCCGGAACCGCCAGCTCCAGGCCGTTCAGGTTGGCCGCAGCCTGGGCCTATAGGGGATTAGCTCAGGGTTCTGGGTTCCATTTGAGTGTCTTGTTTTACCTTCATGACCCGAGGACTGGGCTGATAAGAGTAGATAGTGCCGAATGGTGCCATTGTGGATATGAATGAGGTGAGATATGTTTACCTACAATAGTAAAAAGGAGGGGTTGTTTTATATGAAGCTAACGAACGTGGGGGAATCAAGTGGAACCGGATTTCTAAGCAAAGCAGGAATTTGACTAAGACTATAGAGATGATTTGTAAATTTATAGAAATGCTGGAATGTTGGGGGGAATATAATATATATATAATATACAAATCAAAATAAAAATGTAATGAATCTCAAGTCCCAGATCTACTAGGCCACGCCTAGCATGCCTCACCGGGGCGCATATAGTTCCAACAAACTGCAATTCGGGTCAGCTTTTCAATTCAAAATYTTCAGATGATAAAGACGCACTGGTGTGTCCCATGTCTTTGCCAAACAAGCTCTTCATCAGGTCTTCGCCCTCGCGGGTGCCCTCGTTAGGGATATAACTGACAGCCGTTTTACCGAGAGCCAGGCCCATCACAGACGGGAACGGTTGCAGGGTCTGGTAGTCGGGCTTTTCACCTGTGCACTGGGTCATCATGTGCTGATGGATATTGATCGCCGCGTGATGGCCCATATGCATTGCACCACCACAGCGCTTGATACCTTCCCATGCAGTGAGGTCTCCTACTGCCCAATGATGCTCTGCGTTAGGGATGGCACCGGAGAATTGTAGTCTGCAATAACATTTAAAATCATTCTGTGAGCAACTTTGGGAAGACAGCCTTACGAGCGGTGCACTTTGATATATCCCTCCTCATTTAATGCCTGTTTCGGCAGATATGTTGATGTTGGAACGCTTTGAGAGACGGCATTTAGAACATGGCCAGTTTTGAGTTGTTGGCCATCACTGAGAGTGAGATTCCACACCCGTGTCCCATTTTTCGTGTCCACAGCAGTGGTGTCGATAACGCGCTGTCCTAGGACGACCTCGATTCCTGTATCGCGCAATATAGAAACCACGCGCTCGGCAAAGTCATCGGGCAACGGCTCCGAAGATAACAAGCGCTTGCGAGAGTGGATTAGGGTAACCTTCTGTGCTGGGTTAAGGATCTTCAATTCGGCAGCCATCTCCACGCCCACAGCGCCTATTCACGAAAAAGGGACGTTAGTGGGGTGAAAGGAGCAGATAGTGACGGGGAAGACATACCTCCACCGACAACAACGATGCCATCACGGGCTTGCTTCACATTCGTCATATGTTCTCTGGCCTCTTTGAGGAACTCATCTCGCCGCAAGGATTGGGGAACGGTGGGGAAAGACCGACGCAGCCCTGAGCCTGCAATTAAGTAGTCATAGGGCTCAGTGCGGTTGTGGTTGGTGTCTGCATCGACAATATGGGCAACTTTGGCACTGAAATCAACTGAACTGACGCTTCCCTGGATAAAGTGGAGATCTGGAGACTTGAGCCCGGGGATATCTTGGAAACGAGTCCATGCCTCGGACGCGAATTTCTCGCAGGCCAGGGCCTTTGGGGATCCTATTAGATGAACTACCTATGTGAGCGGGAGTGTGATAATGAATGGATGATATTCTGGGGAGCTTACAATAGCCATCTCGCTTATCAACTACGGTTATCTGTATCGGAATGCGATGAGTGGGAGCTTTGGCATCAGGATTGCAGTTGAAACGCGGGAGGCGACCCTGTGAGAGATCGATGAGGGCCAACGCAGCAGATAGACCACCATAAGAGCCCCCGATCACAAGTACTCGGAAGTTGCGGGACACAGTTCGGACAAAGTCGTTGGAGGGCATTATGAGTTGAGGAGAGCTATGTGTGACATGAGCAATAGCCGAAGAAAGAGAAGGAGACTGGAAAAGGGGAATGAGGAAAAGAAACCGAGAAAAGGAAAGGCCAAGGGACTGAACTCGAATAAAAATAAAAAAACATACCGTCATATCGTCGGATTATGCGAGTCCGGATCTTATCAGATTGAAAGCGATATCGGATACCCATACCTAGGTAGTCTATCCATGGTTGCTTTCTTGGCTCGGATTATCAGATCCGATGGAAATGTGAAACATCCATGGATCCCTCGGTTATATTGACTCGAACTCTGATTACTCCGTATTTTCCAAGGTTGTGCGAATCTTTCCGGCACACATAAGAAACTCCAGTTGTACGCCAACCTGGAAGTTTCTTTTTGGCAGAGCCGATATGGTGGCCGAAAACATTCTGAAATCTTTCTGTGCGTCTACATATGTAGTAAGTCTCCTGTTGATTTTTTACCATATACCATGCGCGAATAGAAGAGAGCCCCAGAGAAATGCCTTACTAAATAGAAATTCGTTCACGGTTGGACCCGAAGATTGTACTCCGGAAAGTACTCCGTACGATACAATACAGCCCCAAAGTGGGAATGATCGTCGATCAGACAAGATGAGCATCTAATCTGATTCTGGGCTCGAACAAAAAAAGAGAAAGAAAATAGCGCATTTCACTACGGGACCCGCTTTTCGTAATGTTCCTGACGTTACAGTCGAAGTTCGACGAATAATAATAAGATCTGATAAGATACGCCCCACATTTTAATTACAACCTTGGAACATACAGACATGATTTATTTCAGCAGATTTTTTGGGGGCTTTATTATTGTGCACGAGTTACTAGTTTGCCAACATTTGAATGGATTGGGGTATTACTGCAAAACCTAGTCTCTATACTAACTCAACACAAGGACTGTACAATCTGTGCTCCCTTTTTCTTTTTCCCCTTTTGTTTTGTTCATGCCTTCTGGCGCTCGGCCAACACCGCCATCGCCATTTGCCGTAACTCCACCTTGCGAACTTTGCCGCTTCCCGTCACAGGAACCGTGCTCGAAGCCCCCTCTTCTCCGAATACAAACACATGCTGCGGGGCTTTGTGTCGACCCAAAGTCTCCCGAGTCCATGTGCGCAGTTCATTGTCGGTCGGACGTTCTGCTCCCGAAGCGATCGCGATAAATGCCCCAACAACCTCGCCGTATTTGGGGTCGGCAATACCAATCACAGATGCTAACTCAATCGAGGGATGTGCGGCCAATCGTTCTTCGATCTCGAGAGGATATATGTTTTCGCCGCCTATCAGACATCAGAATTAGAAATTGCGATCAATGTCCGGGTGTTCGAACTTACCACGAATGATGATGTCTTTGAAGCGACCGGTGATAGTGCAATACCCTTCGGCGTTAAAGGAAGCTTCGTCACCAGTCTTGAGCCATTTGACACCCTCGGCATCGGTTATGAATGTCTCTGCCGTCTTCTCTGGGTTATTCCAGTATCCCTTGGTGAGCTGGTAGCCGGCCATGCAAAGCTCGCCACGCTGACCAACGGGAACGATGTTTCCCTGGGCATCGATAATCTTCGCGCGAGCGTGGGGTAGAACCTTTCCGACGGTGGTCAATCTTGTGTGGATGCTGTCGGTGGTGAAAGCATTGAAGCAAGTGGGCGAGGCCTCTGTGAGACCTAGAGGCTTAGGTTAGCACTTGATCAGCAGGCCAAGGGGAAGGGACTGTACCATAGCTACTAGTGTATTCGGTCATATTCAATTCTGCAAAGAGCCGTTTCATCAGTGGTCGTGGGACTGGGGCCCCGGCAATGATGCCTGTGCGGAGGTTCGAGGTATCAAAGTTCGAGGGCTTGGGAACGGAAAGGATCGCCTCAAACATGGTTGGAACACCGTGTAGAGCAGTGCACTTCTCATCGGAGATGGCATGCAAAACCGCCTTGGGGTCAAAGGTTTCGCTAGGGAAGACAATCTTGGCGCCATGAGTGACCACCGCAAGCATGCCCAGGACCAGCCCGAAGCAGTGGAACAATGGCGGCGGGCAGCACAAAACATCGAAGGAGGTGAGATTCATGCGATCACCAATGAAACGTGAGTTGTTAACCAAGTTGCTGCGGAGAAGTTAGCTATATTTTCAAGATTGAATTCATCGTACATGGTCCACATACTGATGTGTCAACATTGCAGCTTTAGGATTGCCTGTTGAACCACTTGTGAATTGCAGATTGCAGACATCATCCGGTTGTAACTCGGCCTCGCGGTCCTGGAGCACATGTGCAGCCTGGGACAGGCCGCGTTCCATGACATCGTGATAGGTGGGGAAGTTGTTATAGCTTTCGCGGAGAATGACAATTTCCTCCAATGCTTCCGAGGTCGCAGCTTTTTTAGGATTAGGGCCAAGTTGGGTAAGGACTTCCTCGAGATTATGACGTCCAATTCGTGGTGTCATGAAAAGCATTCGGCATTCTGAATGAAAATAGAACAAAACGCCGAGATTAGTATGGAGTCGATAAATACGGGAAGTGGATATCACCCACCACTGTGAGTTAGGGCGTAATACAGCTCGGAGGGGGTGTACGTGTTGTTCAAAACGACCAAAATAGCCCCAACTCGGGCGGACGCGAAGAACACCGAGATGTATTGTTCACAATTGCCCGCCATGATTCCGACGCGATCGCCTTTTTGGATACCCGAAGCTAACATTCCCCGGGCTAGACGATCGGTCTCATCCTTCAGCTGGCCATACGTCCATCGCGCACCAGTCCAGGGGAAGACCAAGCACTCAATTCTCCCATACTGCAATGCTTGTAGTGTTAGCAGCTCACCCAAGGTAATATCCAGCAGCTGTGGCTCCGTCGGGCCTGCGACAAGAGATAGCTGTGGACTAATAGGAGGCTGTACGTGCGACAACGTCTGCTGCAAGCGCTGTACACTTCTTGGGGCCGCCATGGTAGGTAGATGGAAGTTGAGAAGAATGAAAGAGGAAAGAAAACCCTGAACAGAGCGGGTTTATAGATGTAGCCGACAATACCGCGACAAATTCCGTAAATTCAATTAATTCCATCAGATAGGCCTCCCGATCCACATCGGAGGTTTTGTATTTTTTGTATTGGTAATTTTCACAGTTTTGGCTTTTATGCTTGGCTGATGCTCGATCTTGGCGTCTTACAAGACCCCACTTAGGCTTCAAGCGAACCTTGGAACCTTGGCAAGATACGCAAGCTCCGGTAATTACCTAGGTATCTTTCAAGGTTGTCGATGTATACATTGGATGTCAACCCCTGCATATGGACCTCGGGAGTACTCTGCACGAACATCTACATCGTACAGATATGCAAGGTACATTTGAAAATGTTTCCCGTATGACATATACATAATACGTCACAAAACTCTGGGCTAAGCCTTGGTGAGAATCTATTTTATGATTTATGACAATTGTGTTGCTTGGGGGTGGACTGATACCGGAAATTGCGGATGTCTAGGAATAATAAGAGACATCTACAACATGAATCTTCTAGCAAGACTATACAATATAGTATTGGTCGGATGTATAATTCTCTCGGTCATCTCACCGGGGATCGTCCGGTAGGTTTTGCGTCACCGTAGCATGGCCATTGGTCACAATCGGCATTGAAGAAAAGAAAAAAAACATCCCCTCGTGGCAATAACCCCACCTAGGATCAGATAACTTGTGTGCAGAATCTGATGCTGGGGGTTTATCAATCAGTTGCCCATTTACGACATCAGCAGATTCCGAGGAGCTCGGGCCACGCTTCCGAGTTGGTCTGAATAATCAAGGCACTGACTCTTGGCAGGTCTTGTCATTCCGAAACTAGTCTTCGCTTTTCGAAAGACGAGGGACAGTCAGTGGGCCATGGATCGTCTTGGTCAGGTGCGGCAGCTTTAGAAGACAGTACACATATATAGTTCAATGTTCGGATTCACGTAGAGAAAGAAGACATCCCAGCTGTCATCATCATTGTGCGAATGTGCCCAGGTACAACCCGACTTCCCAACTTTAGAAATCTAATCAATCGGGCTGATCTAATCAATCATTCCCGACATCGGCAACTTCGTATTGGGCCCACTTAAAAATACTACAAATACCGCTATAAATACCACATGAAAGATTCCATGTTCAATAAGTTTTACAAGGAACAGGAAGGGAATTAGAAGGCTGTGCTATGTATGCATGTCCTACGTACATATGCATTGATTATGGAAAGGCTATTGTGAAATATGTCTATATCTAATCCACTAGGGCTGAATGCCAGGGATGTACGAAGTACAGGTATGTTCTAGTCGAGTTTCTATCTTTATTTCTAGGACGTGATGTTGATTGACGGAGGGGTAGAGATCTAGGCCTTGACCTATATTTAAATATCCCCAACTACGCGATGGTTGCTTTATTAGTATTATAATAGCTTCATTCTTTCGTTGGACTGTCTGTCCAGCTGTTAAGAGTGGACTGGTCTTTATCATTGCCTCTCAACCAAACAACACAAATTCCCCATACGACCTGATTAACTGATAATCAGATGAAAGCGCTCATACTTGGCATACTCTGAATCCAAGCACCGGTCAAAAGACATGAATATATCTCAGGTAGATGGCACATTAGGACATGGGATTCTACATGGCGAACTTTCCGCCCTTCGGTATAGAAAGATGTGCGCAGTCTTTCCAGTCGCAGGTGTTCTGCTAATAGTCAGTAGGAGTTATTAAACGCAAGGGATTTACACACACCTTGTGAACCTCTGTTCCCCACCAGTTGAAATGCTTGCTGGCGCCAGTGAAATAGATTGCGAAGAAAATCATCGCACCAGCAATTCCCACAGATGAGTCCATGGCGGAGCTCAGCACAAAGTTATATTTACTCCACCAGCTATGCAGGCGCTTTCGAACGAGCCAGCCAAAAGTGAGCCCGACAACTGCCCAACTGCCGTAATTCATCCCAGTCGCAGGGGGCAGGTAATTCAGCCCACCGAGGAATAGGGGGACATGAACCTTTCTCCACAGCGACTTGGGGTATCGTCGGGCCATATAATAGACAGGAATGGGTAAGATGGCACCAAGGATGAAGAAATAAAGCAAAGCGGAATAACCGATTTGGTTCGAGAAATAGCGACGAGGACCCACCGCACCCCAGATCAGAGAAGTATTGAAGTGGGTGCTGCTGTAAGGGCAACTGAAACCATTGACAGCAGCGCTAGTGCAGACCCCGGTGATGTGATCCAGGGCCCAATTGAGGACACCGAGCGAGGAGAGCGTGCCGACAAGCATTCCAACGCATTGAACCAAGAACAATTTTCGTTGAGGGATCTTCGGGGTATCAGTATGATTCAATCAAAATAGAAAAGGAGAGCGCTTACATGGCAATAATACGCCAGTTTCATATCCTGGGCAAAGTAAAGACCCTTGATGGTAGTGATGTATCCGATGTCAAAGAACCAGATATTGGCCAGGACCTTGCCCTCAAAGACGAAACCAGCCACAATACGGCAGAAAATATCGATGTTGATCTTGAGGTTAGATGTGGCGTAGACCAAAGCCAACTAAAATTGGTCAGGGGAGACGTGTCAGATATGCAAATCGGTACAGGGCAGACTCACCGGAGGATAGAAGATCAATGCCACAGTACACGCCAGCAAAACACCGTACCATCTCAGTTCAACGTTCCACCACTCAACGGCGAACATCGACATGAATAAGGCTAAAATACATGCAACCAAATACCAGCACAAGGGCACATCCGGGTTTCTCTCGTCCTCGCTGTACTCTCTGGAGCGACCGGGAAGGGACTCCATGACCAGTCGAGGCACCCTTTTGGCTGCATCAGCCATGACATGACGCTTTTCAAGTATAACCCAAACAAGAAGAGCGCTCAGAGTGGCAAATGATAGCCCAAACATGTTCAGCGCGTAGGTAACTGGCATATAGACCTATTTTGCCCTTGGGTTAGATGGATTTCAAGTTTTTGACTTTATAGAACATGCAAAAATACCGGAGAGTAAGCAAGGTACTTCTTAACATCGAGCTGATACCCTGAAGCTGCATTGACAATCTTTCTGACTTTGTAAGTATTTCCAGTATTGTCGAATACTGTGGGCACAAGTCAGATTTGGTGGTCCCGATATCTTAAACGCATGGGTTGTACCTTTAGAACTTTGAAAAGGTAGGTAGCCTGTGTTCCACACATTGGTATAGTAACAAGCAACAGCCACAATCCAAATCCAGAACACCAGGGAAATGAAGACGTTGAGAACCGCCCACGAGGGGATGAGCAAAGGAGATCCAACGTAAGATATTTGACTCCCTACGGTCCCCGTTAGCACGGCCGCTGACTTGCGAAGCCGCGTCACTCACAATCAAAGGTAATCGGTAACAGTCCCATTCCAGACCTCATTCCGAATATCTGATTAATTACTTTGCTCTCAGGTCTGATCCAACACGGAAAGCTGAAATAGCTAAGCGCCGGGAAGATGAAATCCGGGAACCAATACCAGCAGAACGAGATGCAAAATGCCATAGTGAAGAAGGCATAGCGAGACATTTTCCACGTATTGTAGCTGCCCATCCATCAGTTCCGTTGCACTGCGACAACAATTCCAGGGAACTTACCGCACTTGCACCTGTTCCTGGTTGACATGGTGTAGGGTTGTGGTCAACGCAGTAACACCCAGAACTCCAGGCCAGATCAGCTCTTGGGGAACTACTACAATTGCCCGGAATAGCCCAGCAAGACAGAACCCGATGAGAAATGTGGAGAAAGTAATGAGAATTTGGAATCCCCACCCTGCCTTGTAGCCGTAAAACATTTGCTGCTCCGTCAGAACATCGGCGCCAAGACGGACGTAAATACTAAGATTAGACATTATATAGATCAGGACGTGCTCCTGCAGAATATTTGTTAGATTGATCTCTGTAACTTTTCTTTCCTACCGGACTTGCTTGGACTTGCCTTTGTATTAAAAGGGCCCGGGTTGAGATCGAATGTCAATCTTCCGAGCGGAACCGTCCAGTTTGGGATTACTTTCTCCCAAAGCTTTCCTAGTGGATAGGCCAAAAAGAGTACCACCGAACCTGAAATTGTCAAAGAAGGGGCACGGAGGGTGTAAAGTGTGTTCAACCCGCTAACGACCACGCAAAAGGCAATTCCTAGCACCCACATACGGAGGGTGAGAACTGGCTCAGTAGGATCATCTTTTGCTATGCCTATACCAGCAGCCCGCAATACTTCGGTCTGTGAATGTACATCTGTAGTTATGTGAGAATTTGGAGAGAGAAAAGA
>PKQL01000297.1:0-33360 GCA_002916455.1 Penicillium sp. CF05
AAAAAAAAAAAGGGGTGGGGGGGGGATGCTATTTTTCGAGTAACCAGCATTAAAGGACACCGACACCTGCTATGTAATGAGATGACCCCCTTGACCGGCATCAGACTAGAGAGTATTTGGAGTAGTGATCGTGAACCCTGTCTAGTGTAGGATGCTAATGCACAATACTGGTCCACACCGTGGGAACAACGGGTTAAACGGGGTATTCTATACTCATTTGCACCATAATCACAACCAAAAGGCGAACAAAGGCGGAGAGTTTAGGAATCAAGACATAGAGAACATGATGAGAAGTAAGCAAGAGCGCCCCCTTTAGAGGCTATTGTGGCGCTTCTAGACACCTGAGGTGGCCGGTCCTTGGCGGTCGCTGGTTGAGGTCCTTCAACATAATCCTGATGCTCTGATTGGATATCACATGACATTCCCTTTCAGGTATTCAGGACTACGTGAAAGAATCTTCCTATGATTGCGCTACTGTCGTAGCTTGTGAGATTTGAATAGAGCCAGTCCTTTCTAGCTTATTATGGGTCAAGATTCTTTTTGGAATAGATACAAGAGGAATCTGAATGGTTGTCGGGAATACTCTTCATTAGGATTGACTTCGATGCTTTTATATCTGCCTTGGCGAGGAACGGGCAATCTGTGCCTTCAAGTATGAACATAATGGGTCCTACTTACCTTTAATCATATCTAGACATTGATTTAGATCCTCTAGGCCTTTACGAGAACTCAAGTTCGAAGGCCAAGGCCTCACGTAAGTGAGCTTTCGAAATGACATGCATGCTGGTTTTTGATGATCTCAACACCCTCACTAGCTTGACGTACCGATCTTCCTTGACTCGCCAATCGTCGGTAGTTTCGTATTGTTCAGGAAGCCTAGCAGATTTTCCATTTCGCATCGTGCGAGATGAGGCAAGGCAGTAGGCGCTTTAGCCAGTAATTCAACAATGTAACGTGAACCCACCCCTTACTATCTCTACTTTCTCGTCCATCTCTCATTGGTCGATCTTATTCACATGCATTTTCAAGATCAATCCACACAGTGTAGACTACCTAGGTAGGTGCTTAATAGATGACCCCAATTAGTCTCAAAGTAATTAGTAAGTGACTAGTGAGCATCCAATCAGACTCACTGAGAGCTGACTAAGCGTTCATTGGACCTATTGGTAAATCACGTGACTAACCTGAGTAGCTTAGCGGAGTCTAAGCCGTGACTAAAATCTACTCAGTGACCCTGACTCTGAGCGCCCTCATAAAAACGGCGGCAGCCAAGATAGGAAAGCCCCACCAGGTAGAGGAAGTTAAGTACGTATAGCTACCTAGGTATGTTAGGAGCGTTACACTGGCAGAACCGGCAGAATTTAGGGAGCTGTATCTCTGGGTACAAATGCTTAGCCCAATATTATGTCCCACTGTACACAGCAGATTACGGGGCACACGTACAAAAAACAAAGAACGAAAGAAGGTTGTTGTTTGGTGCCTGGGAAAGACGGCCGTGGACGTCGACATACGCAACCAAACGGCTGCTGACGCCAACGGCAAAATGCCCCAGGAGCAAAAGGCATTCGTGGAAAGACACAAGACACGACCAGGAGAAAGGGGGCCAAGCTGGAGTTCAAGTTTCCGATGTCTTCTGTCGGCTTCCCCAAACCGTCATTAGGTGATGTGTGCAGGCTCCTAAGCCTCACACGATCGACGCCCAAGGGAGATTCTAATTGATCTATATCGTGGTATATGCAAAGAAACAGGGGTATATAACTATATCGGCCTCCACGCTTGCACAACTTGATTGTGCATATATCCCCACGGCCAGCCATCTTCCCGTTCCGATCGGCGAAGAAGACCAATCAGCAAATTCTGGACAACAGGGTCTTCAACCCAAGAGGTGCCTGGAGTCATATCAGCACTGTTCCAATTCAGATTCGAACAAGACCTACAAACAAAAAGAGCGTGGCAAGCTGTGATACGCAGTGTAGGATCGTCGTCGGCCGCTACGGCGATGCCGAACATGAAATTAAGCGTTTCAGCCAGGTCATTCTGTGAAGGTCAGCATAGAAGCAAGTAACTCGAAACAGAAAACTAACCCTTAATTTGACAGGTTGCTCTAAATGCAACATGCTCCGATCGTAAAACTCCAGTTCGCGAATGAGCATCAGCGATTTAGTGAGACAGATGTGTTGAACCGCAGTGGCTAGATATGAAATTAGCATATCACCCCCACAAATTGGGGTACATCACATACCATGCCACAAGCTCGTATACCAAGCAACAGGAAAAGGCTTCCCACTCGCAGGATCCGGCGGCGAAACATGCAACGGCACAAACGTATCAGGTCGACCGAGCTCCCACTCAAGAATGCGATGTTTGAGCGCAGTCTCCCCCACACTCCCGATTCTACCCCCATGGCTTCGTCCCCGGATATTATAACAGAAATCGATAGTCTCGGCCAATAGCCATATAGCGCGGTTTGTCCAGTCTCCGTCGCTCAGGGCAGGTTTGGCGGCCCACCATCGTCGCAGGCGGTCATCGAACGGGGCGAATGTGAGCCGGAGGCATTTCTGGTACGTGAGCGCGAATTGGATGTCCTGAATGACATATGCCCAGAAGGAAGCCGATGCGAGTCCGCCGGAGATAGCCGAGTCCACGTGGGAACTGACATACACTGAACCGGCCAGGAGATGGTGTTGTTGGTCGTTTGGGGGACTGTGGGCTGTTGGGTGTATTGCATTAGCCGGGTAATTATATTCCGTTGAAGATGTTGTCCACGCACAGGAGATTGATTCGAAAAATCGTAGAATGACTGTCGATGAGAGGAGGATATCGATTCCGATCATGAACTGGGGCTTGTCGAGGACTGGTAGCATGATTGAGATACAGCGCTCATGGTATGCGTGTGCGACTTCGCCGGCGATGGAGTTTGTTGTTCGGGATAGGTGACATGCTGAGACTGCTAGACATGCGTACAGTAGTAATGGGGATTGAGTCGCGCGCTCGATGACATCTGTTGAGAAATGTCGATCGGGGTTGAATGCATCAAGCTGGGTTGTTAGTTTAAGGGTGGAGAATTGGATCAAAGGGCTGGCTTACCCAGGGCGCAAGGTACTTTTGAAAATGCCGCAACAGAAAGGCCTCAGTGACATTAGATAGCCTCGGCTGGCCAATAGGCGTGGGCGTGGTAGGTGCACGTGGCGAATTCACTGAATTCGATCTAGAGCCCAATTGAGATCCTGCGGCGTAATCAGGAATGACGAGGTTCGGAGTTTCCGAAGCAGAATCCATCGTAGATGGTGGTGTCGAATGTTCAGACGACGACCTTGAAGTTGATGCCTGTCCTTTTACAGGTACAATATAGTATTCAGCTGCCGTCTGATCTGTTTCATCCTTGAAGTTGACTGCATGAAATCAGTATACCGACAATAACCCCGACGACTATTCCACGTACAGTCGGAAGACGTATCAACCCAGACCTGATCGTCCGGGAAAGCAAGATCGCTCTCGCCATATCTTGGAGGCCCCTTTCCTCGCAGGGATGGGTTCTGACCGTGTCGGAAAGAGACCTCTTCAGATTTGCCGGGGGCCGGGACACATTCGCGGCCAGAGCGTTGACAGCGGAGACATTTCGAACCGGATTTGTCACCTATTTCTGTTAGTGGCCGAAGGAGAAGATTGTAGAATCCTCAACATACATTTGAGATGGCGCAGACGACATGTGAGGCTGACGAGGTGGATTAGTCGAGGTCGAATATGTGTAGCGAATCAAAAAAAGAACTGACCATCCCCTCATTACGCAGTCAACAAGTACAATCACAAACAAGGAAACCTTCCAGAAATCATATCCGGAATGCCAGGCCCGAGGGTATTTAGATAAGTAAATAGGGTAAGTCGCCCAGTCCGACTATCAAACTCATTCATGGCAATGTCCGTTGGGTCAACGTACAGAAGTCGTGATGGGGTGGGTACAGAATAATTGGCAGATCACTACTCGGTAATGAGTTGCGTATTTTTTTTTGGGGGTATTTCCAGCGGCTACCTCCGTACGTGGGTTTAGTTGGAGATTAGTTTGAGAAGAGCAGAGCTAACAGTGGTTGAGAAGTTGAAATAGCGGGTTTCAAATGTACTGGAAATTGGCTCAAATCTCATAAGGATAACCCGAATTGGAAAACGTTCAATGCCCTAGCTTCTCACGCCAGGTCGAAAAAGGTTCAACAATTCCCACCGTGCCAGGGTCTAGGCAGACCTATGCTGGTTCTGATTGGGTGAACGGCTCCCCCACGTATCAGACTAACCTTGGAAGTTTGATCGAAAGGCTCTGATCGTTTACCGAACCAAAAAGATCTTTGGGGCGTGTCACGTCCATGTTCCGGTTCCGGTTTGAATCGGGTTCTCGGCATGCGACTTGGCCGAGATGTGCGCCAAGTACGGAGTAATTTTATTGCTATCATGGCCGAGACCTCCTTTTTCCTATTCTGACATCGTCTTCAATTATCTGTGCGATGTACGGCGTAAAAGGAGATATATTTTAAGGACAGACTTCTGGTTCGGATGGGGTTGTCAACCAATAACATGAAACTGGAAAAGGGGATTGTCCCCATCCAACCCGGGAGAATTGGCATAAATCGGTATAAGTCCGTGTTTTGTCGCAACGTTAAAAAAGGACGTGCAAGGCGTTCAACAAGCTTCGAAAGGAATTAGGAACGAAATTAGCGTTGAAGTTATTCGAGTCCCAGTTGTCATTTGCCGAGGGGTCTCACCGGGCCTGGTTCAGGCGGGTAGAAAGAGAACCCCTTTAAGCCAGCAACATAGATCTTTCAGAGGGACTTATTATTTTGCCCATTGTACCGGGAATCTCCGTGTGTTGTAAGTACGGAGTACTGACTCGACAAACCACGCTTCCAAGGTTGTGGGTCAATAAAAAATATGAGATATTTAGTTTTTTCATTTCAACCCAAACCTGAGGGAAAAAGTGCTTCGGAACAGTCGAACCCTGTCGATCTTGGAGGTATTTTCCCATGACGATCCCAATCCCGATGGGTATAAAGTTAAAGCCGAAAAGTCCGAACGCCAAATTGTTAGCAAATGAGACGTTGCATCTGTATATGTGGGGATTTTTGTTATCAGCTGCCTATTTCGGCCAAATCCTCCCACAAAAATCCACTTGATTATCAATCACACCGTCGATGGGGTTATATCCATGGTTGAACTGAAGAAGGGAAAGGAGAATGAATGGGGATGAAGAGGGAAAGTGGAAGAGACAGAGACAGAGAGAGACAGAGATGTTACGATCGTGAAGCCTGAAATTTAGATAATAGTAGCCTTAAAGATGAGGCATGCATACACGTCGCCAAGCCAATTGTGTGGTTCATATTGTTGATGTGTTTGTTGCCATGTCATTTGCTTCGAAATATTGTCCAAGTGGCTTTGCTCATTCTATTTGAACGAATTCAAGAATAAAGGATCGTCTTCCGCGGCCGAAGGACTGCCCCGGAATACTAGGGCTATAATTCACTTTACACTTAATTACTGCCAATTAAGAGGGAATGGTCAACCCATAGTAGGGCAAAACTGCACAGGAAATTGAAAGAGGGCCCGCGAAGCAGTCGTGGTGGGATCAATGGGTAGGGACAAGAATGTTCATAAACTCCGAATCCCAGGGATACATCGAGCATGAGAACTACCCAGATATAGTTGATTACTTGCAGATTCCGCGCGATGGATGGCAGAGCAGTTACCATGGTGCTGCCCTCCGTTGTCACAGAAAATCTACTCAGACGCAGCTCGACAAAAGAGCAGCCAGAACTCCCATCCTAACCCTGATCTAGATGTCTAGATGTGGATTTGACATGCTTTGTCAGAGGAGAAGGCGGCGATTGGCTTTCCACATTTGACGTTTGATGGAAGGTCGAATTGAGGCTGGTCTGACGAGAGTGAGAGGGATAAAGCGAAGATGGACAACAGAATGTTGGGGAAGGAAAAGGTGAGAAACTACTTGATGGGTTAGGACCTGGGATTCATATGGCAGAGACAGATAGCAAAGAACAGATGTATATCCTACGGTTAAAATGTACAGAGCTTGATTACCGATCCATTATACTGTTCCATGCCAATTACTAGAAATGCGTTTGCGCATCTTCGACTTTTAAGGTTGTTTTACTTGTGAAACGATTGGCGGGTCCACGTTCCACTTCCTTCCAATCTTGGAAAGGTTCCCGAGGTCCAAATTCCAATGAGGGGGCAATAACTAAGCAAATTATGGGGGCACGTAGACACTACTCGAGCAGAAAGAAGTCATAACATAGAGTGTGAATATCATGTTGCTTTTCAAATATCTCCAAAGTGCCTTTGGCGAGTGCCTTCCATTTCTAGCTCACGTGGCATCGGAACAAGAAATTTATCAATTTCATGGATCCAGAATGAATTTTGAGGAGTAACTTGGCAAGCGGTAGTGTATTCCCAATAAGATGGGTACCAACCAGCAGTTCCCCAGTCAACGATCCCAACAATATCATCCCCACGGACTAGAATATTGAGACTGCTGAGGTTACCATGAGTGAATACTATAGGCCAATCTCTGACGTGTTCCTTGATAAGTCCCTGTATTTCCAGGTCGAGTCCTAGATCAAAATCCATACCCTCTCGTAGATGTCGATGGAAATCTTGGACGCTGGAAAAAGGACCAAACCGTAAGGAAGCTCCTGGTAAGCGGCAATCGAAGAGTGTTCCGCCAGCAACAGAAGCAACACCCATTCCTTCCGGGGGTTGGAGCCCACGCATCTCCTCGGCCATCTTCTTCAATTTTGAGAGAAGCTTCGCCTTGGATTCTTCGCTTCGATAAACCCGGCGAGTCCCAATCATGTCTGTCGCCTTTAATTTTTTTCCATCACGATATAGGTGGAACCTCGATCGTGAACGCGCACAGAACTTTAGGAACTGGGATAGAGGTAGTCTGCGAGATGAAACACTTGGTTGCTGCCTCAGATAGATGCACGCGTGGCCCGTACTTGACGCAAAGTCGATCTGTCAACATGTGGACGCTTCCTTTAAAGGGTCGGGAACACTTGAAGGTCGCAATCGCCAAAAGTGTTGAATACCGGTACAGATCATTGTTATTGACCGCATGTCTACATGTATGTGTATATATATCCATGCATATAACTCATGTGTAACAATCGATAACGCATTTTCCATACAAAAAACCCGTGGACCTTCGAAAACCAACAAGCTGACATAATCAAATGGATCCACCCGTGGACCTGTGGGCCTGACATTCATTCAAACCCCGGTCACGTGTACCGGTACCACCCTGGTGATCTGAAGCTATTCCAACTTCCAAGTTTCTTATCTTGAGAGCTACTGGGGAGCTTTCGATTTTTAACAGCTGGCATGCTTACTACTACCCCGGATCTCAGTTGTTTTATCTCAAAACTATAATGCCACAGCAATGTCCTTAAACCGCATCTCCTTCCTTGAAGGATGGGAGCGCAACCCAGTGGCCTTTAGCCACCCCGAATCCGACGATTCAGATCCGGACGCATACCAAGATCTGCCAGAGGGATCTGTGGCATCTTCATTCCCCTCCACATACAGCAGACTGAATTTCAACCCTTATGCGGGGCCAGGCTGGAACGAGAGCCCAGAGGATCTACAGGACGATCGATCACCTTTTCTCGGACCCTCATTTCTGGGTCTCTCCCCGACAACTACCCGAGAACGTGTGGGTTCGGCTTCAGCGCAGGGGCTGGGATCTGCCGAGCGGGTTGTCCCTGAGGACTCGGCGGCAACCGTTGCTCGGAAGCAGCCCTGGGCAGATACTACTGGTGCTTATGAAGTGAGCGGTGCTAAGAGGGTTGGTATGTTGATGGACTATTATACTCCTTTCCGATATAGATGGATATGCTAATTTGTAAAAGCTCAGGTCTGCACGGCAGTTGTATACTGCTTCCTGGCTGCCGGGGTGGTTTTCGGCTTTGCTGCCCTCAAGCCCATCCTTATTCGAGAGAAAGTATATCGCAACTTCTGCTCCCGGGCGGAGCTTGAGAAAGATGTCAATGTCTGCTACGGGCAGGAGATCCGGTATGTTACTCACGATTGGAGATATTTCTTGCTTACATCTCGTACTTACAAATAACAGGCTGAACCTGATGTTCACCACCGCCGCTGTAGTAACCAATGTCTCAGCCCTGCCAGTAGGAACAATCCTAGACGCGTATGGACCCCGAGTTTGTGGAATCACCGGCAGTATCTGTCTCGCCATAGGAGCAGTACTGTTTGGGACAGCCAACAAGCTTCCATTCGATGGCTACACCCCAGGCTACTTATTCCTAGCGCTGGGTGGACCATTCGTATTCATCCCGTCCTTCCATCTATCGAACACATTTCCCACACGATCAGGCCTGATCCTATCAATGCTGACAGGCGCCTTCGACGCCTCAAGTGCTCTATTCCTAATTTTCAGGCTGTTAAACGAACACACCCAGGGCCTCGTATCGGTCAGCAATTTCTTCGCGGCGTACCTCATCGTACCGGTATTCACCGCCACAGCCCAGATTTTCATAATGCCACCAACATCCTACAAAACCGCGGGCGAGCTCGTGCAACACGCTGAAGCGCAGGTCGCAGACGAAATGCACGATCGCATAGACGACACCGTCAACGACCGCAGCGAGAGCGAACGCCAGCGCATGGACAGACGAATCCGTCGCCAAAGCATCGTCAGCCACATCCAGGATTTACTAGACGATGGCACAGCATCCATAATGTCCGGCAACACGATCAACAACTCCATCTTCCACACAAACATCAACCCCGAAACAACAGCAACCCATGAACCTACAACACCGCACTCCAACACCCACCAACAACTAACCCCCAATCCGACACCAGGCGGAATCTGGGGCGTTCTCCACGGCCACAGTGCACTATACCAACTCCGCACACCATGGTTCACACTAATAACTGCCTTCACAGTGCTAATGATGCTACGAATAAATTACTTCGTCGCAACACTACGCTCCCAATACACATACCTCCTCTCCAGCGAGACAGCAGCACAAATAAATTCAACATTCGACATCCTCCTACCAATCGGAGGACTGGTATCTGTCCCGTTTATCGGCACATTCCTCGACATATTCCACACACGCACTGTGCTATTCATCCTGGTTGTGTTTGCAACTATCATCGGTGTCCTAGGCTGCATACCTCATGTCATCGCGGCATATGGGAATATCGTTCTCTTTGTGTTGTATCGACCGTTCTATTACACTGCTGTGTCGGATTACGCGGCTAAGGTGTTTGGGTTTGCGACGTTTGGGAAGGTGTATGGGCTTATTATTTGTCTTGCTGGTGTTGGGAATTTCGCGCAGGCGGGGCTTGATGCGCTTACGTTAAGGGTTTGGAGGCGGGATCCGGTGCCTGTTAATGTTGGGCTTACGGTGTTGGTTGCTTGTGTTGGGGGTGGGCTTGTTGGGTTTGTTGCTTATCAGACGGATGTCTTAGGAAGTGGGAGGAGAGGTGATGGTGATGGTGATCAGGTTGTTAGGGAAAGGGAGCCGTTGTTGAGAGATGAAGTACCTGGGAGAGTGTATGGGGCGTGATATTGTGTGTTTTATATGATATAAGTAGCATTCTTAACTTGTGCTTTGTTTGCATTGTGTACATATGGATAGCCAGGAGGGCTGACCACATCAGGAAGCGAATGACCTAAATCAAACACAGGTCGTGATTGTAACCGGCAGGGGATCGTTTGTCGTTGCTTGGGGTATCGTACGTGTGGGTTATAGTTCCGATCTAGTGGAGTTAGAAGTGTGATATAAGTGTAGAATTGACTTAGTGAATGTATCATTCTGTTAGACGAAGCGATACTTGCTTACCCGGGTTATTGTCGGGATTTCCTTGGCCATGACCAAGGCACGATCATCTTCTCTTGCTTTGAATGGTAGACACCGTTGCAATGTCCGTTTCCCTTTACAGCCAGAGTCACCAGACTCAAGAAAGGAACCTTGAACACCTATAATCATGAGCTCCTCCGTACGAAGATCCTTGCCGTTGACGGTGTTGTCATTGATATCGTATCGCGTCTTCCAGTTGCAAACAGCCACCACACCGTTGCACATACCATCTGTCACGTTGGTGGTGCGGCCTTGTTTAATGTAGTATGTGTCTTTCGACTAACGTTTGAAAAACTCTCAGCCGATTTCCAAATCTCCAGGGCCCCGGTTACGGACGAACCCATGAGTCACAGATGTGACGTAGAACCATTCTGCAACTTGAACTTTAGTCCGAGGCATCTTTTTCACGGTGTTTAAGTTGCTCTCGTACGATTTCGCGGGCCGTAGGGAAATTGTATTCAGCCTCGAATAGAGGCGCCTCGTCATCCTCGTCGATGGCTTCAACCTCTAATGTTATAACGAAGTCGAAGTGGCTCCCATGGTCACCAAGCACTCTCTGGACCTCACCCCAGCGGGATCTTCGTATGTCTAGCGCCCTTTTCACGTCGGTATTTCGGACGATATACGTCAATTCGAAACTTGTAATGCACATCCTAATATCGCCGCACTTCAGCAAATGCCGAATGTAGTCTCGAAAACTTTCCCCGGATCCGAATCCTAGGGGATCCCGGTCCAAAAGTTGATCGTCGGGAGGGATGGGAACATTGTGGGATTTCGCAGCTTGGAGGGCACGCGGAAGGGCGTCTGCTCCGTCAAATTGGCGATACTGGTTCCACACCACATGGATGTCCACATTTGGCCGTAGTATGGCCTCTTCTTCTGCAGATACCGAATGAGGATCATCTGAGGAGCCTTCCCGTGATGATGTTGTGGCTGGGGCCGAGTTGGGGTTCATACACGGAATCCAGGTCGACTCAGTAATTGGCTTCCCCCTGGAGCCCTTGGACAAGCCGCTGATAATACAAAGACTTCCCCCCTCGTCTGGGGCCTTTGGCATAAGACTAGAAAGGTATCTCATCATTTCCCAGGCGCGGTTATAGGTGTCAAGTCGTGACTCGCCGAGATCACTGAGCAGCGCAAATGTCGGGGCTGGGCTGTTAACTGGAATTTTCACAGGCACCTCGATGTCGAATTCGGCCGCAAACTTTCTCAGGACCGACTCGTTTTTTTCTTTGCATTCATCGGCTGAAATAACGCCCCATTCTCCCCAGAGTTTCATAACTTTCAGGATCGCCCAAGCTGCTCGATTCTGCCGATTTCCTGCAAGGTCTCCTTACTCTGGCCTGAGAGTGTCGGATTGTCCCTATTGTCTCCACCGACGAGCCAGGCATAGGACGAGTCCTTAGTCTCAGCGATTCGGTCCCGTTCGCCATTGTAGTCCAATAGCGCGAACACGTTGCGCTTTGACAGATTCTTTGCCGGGGCTTGGAAGTACTGCCATGCGGACAATGTTTGAAATTGGATCAGAGCTTTCCGTAACTCCCTAGAATGAGAAATCATGGGTATGCTGCTAGGGTTGTCTCCTTGTGCTCTAGCGATTGCTGTCGAAGGGGGTCGGGAAAGGCGAACTTGTTAACCTCGTGCAGATTCTTTTGCATCGCTGATACGGCCGTAGGGGCTGATGAGGAATTTTATTTCTATATGACATTAGCATGTATAATCATTACTGGGTATATGATATCAGGTCCCGCCTGCAATTTTGTCTTGCCCATCGATTTAGACGGGGTCTGCTTGGAAGGTGCACTAGGCGCCGGGTTCTGCTTATTATGAGCGGGAGACTGATATTCAGAATAGTGTTAGTATAAGGAATGAAGTACCTGGAAGAGGGTATCGGGCGTGACATTATGGTTTTATAGGATATAGGTAGCATTTTTAGCTTATGCTTTATTTGCCTTATATATATTACGATTACAGTAGTGTATAGCCGTAGTCGTCTTAGGTAGTCTTTTTAATGGTCTTTTTAGTAGTCCTTTTTAGTATATTTGGAAAACGATCCAAACATAGCAAGACTAAACGTAATTTGCGATGAAAACATTGAATGCTATGTATTATATCTCTAGTAGCCAAACAGAGATGTACTATATACGGATGTATCCCAAACATCCAAAGGCGACAAGGCGTGAGAAAGCCACAGCCTATGTCGGGGAATATATAATCCAAACCCAGACCCAAAGCGGATCCATTTATCCTGTGCAATCCAGAAAAGGAAGAAAGAGTAACCGGACCCGGGGTCAGGTGACAGTGTAGGGGTTCCACAGCCCGGCGAGTTTCAGCATGAAACCGATATCCGGTGTGGTCGAAATCACCGGGTATATCTATATATGCCTCATGTCCAAGTTGAAGCATGTTGCTGGTGACCGTGGTATGGATCCCGGAAAGAAAGCCCAATATTTTCCATATATCCATTCCAAAGAAAGCCGAGCATGACAACGATAATGAGAATGAGATAGCGGGGACGGTGGTTGGGAGACATAGGGAAGTCGGTCTGCGTCATTGCAGCTGACGGCAGATCTGGAGAGGAAGCGGGTTCATTCGCGCTCCTCGAGGTTCCGAGAATTTCCCAATGGTGAAATTGGAACTGCTCACTGGCTGGCATAGCTATACCTGCTAGCATTCTCCTGCCAGAGAGTCTCTGCAGCGGTATCGCAGGCAGCATCGTACCACAACATGGATGAGACAACGGATTTGACGCTGGCCCATGAATTCAAGCCAGTCCTGCGGGCTAGCTCTCCTAGAGCAGAGGCGAACCAGGCGCGCTCGGGGGTAGCATTCGCTGCAATGCCGCCGAGCGTCAAGACCCAGATAAGAGGGAGACGTGTGGATGGCGAAGACCACAGGTCTATGGAGGTGGGTTGGAGGAGGACGGACCGGATAAGGCGCGCCAGAGTATTGAGGGGAGTATTCTGTGCGGGGATTGGGAAAATGACGCCGACCCCGAAGACCAGTGCCGCTAAACGGCAGGCTTCATAGGTGGCGGCATGCGTGGGATGGGAGAAGAAGGCGTGGAGGTCTGAGGCCGGAGAGAGGCAGAGGAGAGTATGTTGGGTGATGTTGCGTTGGTCGTTAAGCAAAGAGACATCCTTTGTGGAGTTCGGGCTCGCTTTAATGATCCCGATATAAGTGTGCACCGCTTGGAACGCTTCTGCCAATTGTCGGGTGGCGCCAATTTCCTGCAAACGGGCGAATCCCTGGTCGACGTCTGATGGGCTGAAGCCGAGCAGTTCTTGGATGGACCAACCTAATCGGCTATCGGCGAGGGGCCAGAAATCAAAGCATGGATGGATGCAGAGGACGCTGCAACTCATGATATCCGAGCTGTGGGTGGTCAGTATAATCAATATGAAAAAGAAAAAAAAAGAAAAAAAGAAAACCGAGACATACAAAGAAATTGTCGCGGCCAGACCCTCTGTGGGGATATTGGCCAAGCCACCTCGCAGTTTGATTAATTGCAACAATCCTTTGATATGGATCATATTCGGTGGCAGACACCCGTAGACATCGATCCATTGTAGTCGCGGGAAGGGCGGATTAAATGGTGTTCGGCGGTGCTGTTGTGCCGACTTCTCCTCTGCCTGATGATGAGCCATGCAAATGACGCTGAGGAGGACAGCGTCGCTGATGGCGCGATTGGGATCGCGAACAGCCTGGTTGATCAGCTTGATCGATTCCATTTCACACAGCAGCAGCGCACGGCGTTCCCTCGGACCAAATACCGTACCCGGCACCCAGTTATTCTGCCATTGTACACGGAGGTGACACAGGGCACCAAACATGAACGCTGTAAACAAGGCCGGGTCCGCCATGGACAGATCGAACCACTTATTAGCCGCAGCTTTGACATTCCGAGGCCGCGGAGCGAGTCTCGGCCACACAACACCTGTGAGATAGCGCTCTGACAGGTTGATTATGTCTGGTTCGAAGTGGCTCGGGGCGGGGTATGTGACGAACGGATCAATAACCCCAGAGAGGTTGCGCTCAAGCCGCTCAGGAGAAGAGCGATCATTGAAGCGGATGACGGCGAGCGCTTCCGAGGACAACCCGGTCACAGAACTCGCATCGTCGCTGCTACTGCTATCACTGCTATCACTGCTATCGCTGGCGTGAGACGGCGGAAACGGCGAGCCTCGGTATACAGCCTGGTCGGAGCGGGAGTCGAGCACAAAGACGAAGCTTTGACCGTCATCGCTCCCACGATGGGAACTTAAGCGGCGCGAAACGATGGCATAAGAGGAGGGACCGGGGTCGGCGCGGTCAATGGTGGGTAAAGGGGGAACGGCATTGCGGACAGCTCGAGCACGCGGATTGGAGGATCCGCCTGCGGATCGGTCCTTTGTTTCCGAAATCCAGCGTCCAACATGCGCACGCACCAGACGCTGGGCTTTCAATCGTTCAGTCTCAGAGGAGGGTCTGGCATTGACAAAATGGATGGCATCCTTCTTTTTGGCAGGTTGTTTCTTTTTTGACGCCATTTCAGATCATATCACCGGCTTGGTAAGCGATGAGAGATGTATGTGATAGCTAGATCCTGCATGATCTTCAGAAGGGAAAGAGAGGGTGCCCGAATAAATTAAAGGTTGATGGGTATTGATATTAAGTAAAGCAGAGATCTATCTGGATCATCCCATTTCTGTAGTGAATCAGCTCTTTGAAGGTTGGAGTGGGGAAAATAAGGGTAAAGAGGGAAATAAGGAAGCTCGGGAAGCCCCCGCGTGACCGCAGATCAACTGTACTTTTGAATATACTCCTTTTTTTTCCTTTATATTATTTATGTTATATTATGTGATTTGATATTCGACTATTATATCATTTAATTCTTTTGTTATATTAATTTCGTTACATCCATAGTTTGTTTTATTATTACGTGCATTTCTGACGATCCGGTGGAGTCTTCTGCTTCTGCAATAGACTGCCAATAGTAAGTATTGCACGGAGTAAACACCTCTCATCTTAAACCCTGCTAAGGTTTCAGGAAAAGAACTCCGTTGAATATTCAGATTGATCTTACGGAGTTTGCTCCGTTCGTTCTTGGCTTAGAGGAATATGTATCCCCTCATTCCCCAGGAATCCCAGTATCGTGGACACTATTCACATATTTTGTATTACCATGCAGTTCGCGACGGAATTCTATAAGGTGAGACCGGATGGTCGATGAGGGGGCTTTACTATTACAGTAATATATATGTCAAAGCTTGACGGGAATATCCAACGGGCTTTGACCTTTTCCTGACAGTCCGTACTCCATACATATTGAGACATATGAAACAGAAGTAAAAAAAGTGGTTCTGATGGGTGGAACCCCGTCGATCGCGAGGTTAATTGTCTTAAAGTGAGTTCGAGGTCTTTATGCTGTAGTCTACTCCATTGTTGTAGATATATGGAAATATTCAGTGTATTTATAGTGGCAAAGTATTTTATTAGCCTCTTTACGCAGTCAAACTGCTTCACTGGGTCTTTGAGCATCTCTTGCTTCTACGCCCTTATTATAGAGCTTGGTCGTTATCTCCACGATGCAAGTCGACCACAATAATATGAGACAACAGGTGCTTCTCAGCCATTAGTGAACTACTAGTTACCTACTCCTACGGATACACGGACATCATATCCCCTTCGGCCGAAACATCCAACAATTACGGTGTATACCTCCCGACTAATGCACGAATTTCTTCAAAGTTTTTCCACCTGTAAGCATCGAGGATACAGACAAGGAGTTTGCTTAGGGTTCGCCAACCCACAGTTCGTGGCTCAAACCCCGGTTAACTTCGATGCCCGAATATGCGCAGAGCCGAAAATCTCATATTAACGCCCAATTATATTACTTGAAGAAAGACTAGCGAGTCTAGACGATGCGCAGCCAAGTAGTGCTAGTTTAGTTTGGCATGATACATAATATGGACAGGGGGATAGGGTTAGCGCGTTCTGATAGCAGGGTTTGTATTGACTAAGACAAAGCGTTACATCGACGATAGCGAGGTGATTTTAATTGATTTGAACATCCGTGGATATATTAATATAATATATTAATATCGAGTCACCGCGGAGTATCTAAGTAGATGTGGGAAAGGGAAATAACCTAGTAGCTGTGCAGAGACGTGAAATGCAGATCTCAATGTCTTCCCCGTGCAGATCGACGCGCACGAAACCCAGAAGAATAAACCCCACATAGACGATCTTCCCACAACATCAACACATCAACACGCGTAGCACTGTTACACTGCATTTAACTGGAGTAGGGAAGGGAAAATAAAAGAAAGAGAATTAAATATTCGGTGACTCCGTAGAACTCGAAAGATTTCATTGTCTCGGCCCTAGGAGCCCAATCATGCTATAACAATTGAAACTATACCGGATACGAACTAGCTACATAACTGCATGTAGTAACGGGTAATATAGGGAGATACTATAATATACTAGTTCCGGAAGTCATCCCCGTCGAATCAACGCACGGCGGGCTAGTCCAACTTAATCAATTTCCAAGAGGGTATAGCGACAGTTCTCACCGGTCTGCGGATCAGTATACTGTTCCAGTGCCTTCTCCACAGCAGCCATGTAACCAAGGACGTGCTCCTCTTGCCAGCGGCGACCGACGACCTGCACAGCGGTGGGGAGGCCAGCCATCTTGCCCGAGTCGTAGTGTTTCCACGCACCGCGAGCAATGCCATGGTCACAGCCCAGACGCTTGAGTGCGGTTTTATAGGGTGCGGCGAGGGCATCGCGGATAGGGTCTACATGTCCTACGGGAATAACACCGGCCGAGTAGTCGAGCAAGTTCCACAGGAAGGTGTAACCGCACGAGGAGACGGCATCGTGCATGGCTTTGTGCGGGAGAGCCGGGGTAGCGTTGACAGGGCACAGGATGAAATCGTATTGCTGGGGCTCGGCGTCCCACCACTTGTGCCAGGCGGCCCGGAAGGCTTCGCGCTGAGCGGTTATAGTCCACATCTGGGCGGCAGACTTGGGGCCGAAGTCGCGGATGAGAGTGGCGGAGACCTTGTCGCGACGGATGTAGCGCACGTAGAGGTAGTAGAGGTAACGGAGCGGACGGGGGAGGTGGGCGATGCGGGAGAGTTGGCTGGCGCCTGGGTCGGAGGGTTCGAAGCTCTTGAGCTTGGCGTTGAAGTGGTGGCAGCCATCGGAGTTGAGGAGTTGCGAGGCGAGGTTCAGACCTGTGAAGGGGTCTGCGTTAGGTGGGGTGGTAATTTCTGAGACAGTATGGCCGGCTTCGGTGAGCGCGGCCACGGTTGTTGCGATGGCGCGCTCAATGGCTGGAGTCGGGGGGACGACGCCTAGAGATACGTAAGTAACTGACTTTCATTTGAGAGGCTCGGGTGATTGATACATACCATCGGAGGTCATCAGACCAATGCGAAGAGGCTTGTTTTGAGCCTCAGACTCGATCTCGCTGCGCCAAGAGATGGGGTGCACACTGTGCTCATATTTCCAGGGCTCCATACGAATAATTGCACGAGCGAAATAAGTCAGATCATCCAAGGTACGGGCCATAGGACTAAACACACTAGGCACACCCTCCTGGCCGGGCATGCTGGTGTTAACGCCGCCCTTGGGCCATCGGCCAGTGCTGCAGCGGAGTGAGTAGATACCACTCCAGGCGGCAGGAACGCGCACCGAGCCAGCAACGTCGGATCCAATACCAATACGGCCACCCTGCGCTAACAACGCTGCCTCTCCGCCGGTTGAGCCACCAGGGGAGTATGCTGGAACATGCGGATTGCGACATTGACCCCAGAGCCCGTTAGAAGACTCAAAGGAGAGCAGGGTGACTGGCAAAGCAGTCTTCACATATGGGACAGCGCCTGTGAAAATCAGTATGCAATCCATATATATGAAAGGATATGTATCAAGGATCATGATCTTACCGGCATTTTTCAAGAGCTGCACCATAGGCCCGTCTTCTAAAACAGGGTTTCCAGCCAGAGAAGCATACCCAACACTTGTATCGAATCCCTTGACATTAATAGAATCCTTCAAAGAGATCGGAATACCAGCCAATGGACCCTTCAAGTTGATTTCCGACTCCAGCCACGTCTCAGCCTCGGGCAGCATCACCTCGGTAATGCAGTTGGTCCGTTCCTGAGCCCTTTTGGCTACCTTTCCATATGTGCGGAGGATATCGAGTGGGGAGACAGCTGAATCTTGGACATCGTGAACAAGTTCTTCAATAGGTTGATCAATGATCTTCCGGTCCTGGGCGGTGATTCTGAGGTGATACTGGTGCGAAAGACCCGTAAAGCGGAGTTCTCGTTCGCCTTGTTTTTGGTTCCTGTAGTTATTAGCTCCAGAAGTAAACCCAAGAGAAACAAAGACAACTTACCTTATGCGGCGGTATTCGAAGTAATCAAACGGAGGAAGCATAATGTCGGTGTGGTACAGGAAGGGAAGGGAAGTCGGGGGCTCTGGGGTCTTATATGCGGGGAATCGGAGAAGTGGAGAATGCGATACGGCTAGCGCCGAGGTTAACCGTGGACACCTGACAACCTTCCCTTCTTGATGATATAAGTTATATCTGCATAGAATCTTTGTATGAACATTCCGTATATGGAATAATGTATGCTTTTGTTTTTCAAATAGCTAAAACTTGACCAAAATCACTAAATGTTGGCGACTGAACACTGGCGGCGATTTCACCGCAGTAGAGATAAGAAGCCACAGCCCAGAGACACCATACCTGTTACGGCAAGTGCACGCGCTTTAGGGGAAGTATATTATACATAGCCTTGGGGTCGTAGATAAACGAGATAGACGAGATAGAGATGTATGATGATTCAAATTGTCCATTGTATGCATTTCTATATAAAAGCTATCTAAGCAAAATGCCAAACGCCATTTGGAGGCGCGGCGGGTATATCTCCAATGTCATGCGAACTCCAAAAAAACGCCAAATTTCAAGCAAAAAAAAAAAAAGCCCTTCACTGGCCAAAGCCGGTTATTGGGTGGTATCCGGCCGAGGTTGGAGCCAGTTGTTCTTAGAAAGCCACCATAGAACCACGCTGATAATAATGATGAGCACCACACCAAAGAAAATGACAACGCCCCAGATGATTGAACGCCTGCTCTTCCGCCTTTCCCGGGATAGCCATGATGCCCTGGAGGGGTGAGCTAGGTTCGCAATATGGGAGATAAGGGTGTCTTACGCGTATTGTTTTGTTTGTGTGCCCTGGTCAACTGCTCTTAACTCTTCGTCCATGTGGACTGCGGTTGAGAACCTTTTCCAGAAATATGGGTCTCGGACAAGAGCCATGGTCGTATGATGTGGTATTGGGCCGAGGCGGACGCGTTGGTTGTTGTGTTGTGGTTGATTGGATGAGCCCAGGGATGGTCGCGTCCACGGGTGACAAGCTGAGAACAGACCAACTTTTGGTGAATGAGGACGCGATAGTAAATCGAGTAATAGAATTGAAGAGTCCAATCGAGGACCTCGATGTATTCGGTCGGAGTGGTGAGTTGAAGGTGGACAGCAATTCACTGGCTAGCAGTAAGGAAACGCCAAATTTCACAACATGGGCTAGGGGTACGAGCTGCACTTATCCTCTAGACAGAGCGGCCTTAGCGGTCAAATGCCGCATGTGGAATTCTGACTACTGACACATGTACATACTCCCTAGAGGTCTGGGATACCAATCAAACAAACGATCGGCAGCCTGTCTAGGTGATGATCTGTGAAAGAAAATAGCCGAGCCTGGACCATGGACAAGAAAAGGAAGGCTGGCAGGTACTGGCGTTGGTTATTGTTTTGGCTGAATGTCAGTTCTTAGATGGTATGTCGATCGTGGAATGTTGGAACAAATGTGGAACTCAGATCAGAGATTCGTCAGCGATGGAATCTATTGACATTCAAGTGATAATATTGGTAGACAAGGGCTTAGGAATGTAGCCCGGGATTTGCTTCCAACTTAATTTCAGCTCTTGATCCAAGTGGACGTTGTGGTAGAGAACAATGGATTGCATCTGGTATCGCTTTCAGAAGCTGCTTCATGTGGGTAACTGCATAACAGTTTGACGGCATTGTCTGAAGGATTACATTGCAAGGGATAA
Source organism: Penicillium sp. CF05 (assembly GCA_002916455.1). NCBI lineage: Eukaryota > Fungi > Ascomycota > Eurotiomycetes > Eurotiales > Aspergillaceae > Penicillium > Penicillium sp. CF05. The sequence continues at coordinate 19,998 of PKQL01000297.1, forward strand.
TCTGTAGGGATATCTCATCATAATGCACAAATCTCGACTGGAACAGAAACGAATGTAGATGATCTACCCAGAGCATTGCCATGTACTCGATAGAACAACGTTGCCTTGAGGGCATAAACCCGAGATACTAAACACGAATGGAAGGTAGGTGGATAGCGTCGATGGGTAGGCAGTGAAACACAAGTCTCAATGGATGCGGTGAAGATCGCGCGGTCCTCTTCTTCTTGAGACTTCCACTCAAATTCTATTTCATCGGTCGGCATCAATGTCACATAGTCAGACCAGAAGTCTCGTCGTGAACCCCATGTAGAAACATCAGTTAGATCTGGATAATCTTGCCATGGTTCCAGCCCAAAGAATGTCATCGCCCGTAAGTGAAACTCGGCGGCGAGAACACGTGGTGGCGACTGATCTAAATTAGCAGCGTCAAAGCGTAAATCGATCTTCAAAGTAGTTGACGCATCTGTATTTGTTGGCTGGAGGCTTTGCAACTGGATAGCCGGTGGTTGGGCAGAGCAGGCAACCAGTTTGCCACGTGAATGTCGCAAGATCCCTGTGGAGAGAGACTTTTCTGCTTCCAGTCGATAATACTTATTCTTTCTTGGGACAAGTATCGGGGGATGCTCGTTTCGCGTTGGCAGGATTTGCACGGGATGTATTGCTTCCTGGATTTTCGACCTTCCTGCCTTGCCATCTGGCCGCCACAGCGCAAAGTTGATACCATAAACCACTTCCGCCATTTCTGGTGACATGTCGTGGATTTTATGGGATTTTGTGGCACGGTAGCTGAGAGTTGCAGGTAGCTGTAGATGTTCGTGTTGGATTTGGTGATTGGCGCATTGATGACAACAGGCCTGGATGGGAAGTTCCTCGGGAATAATAAACTTGAAGGGGAGTCGATAACTCTTGCCGGGTTTGAGGGTGCTTGTATCCCCAAAGTAGTTGTAAATGGGCATATCAATGCTTAGGAAGGGTTTCTGGAGTGAATTGGAGGGTAAAGCCAGATGTGTATTCATGTTCTCGACTTCGACTCGCATCATGCCTGTTGGCCGTGTCAATAATATGGTAGTGCCACTTTCAGCCCGCGCGTACCTTTGAATGTGATAGTTATGTCTCTAATATTGGTTTCTTGGTGAGGCGTAAAAGCGATCTCGCCATCGATTGTGTCATGGGTCTTGAAAGTTGGCGAGTCAGACGAGCTATTAACAACAAATTCTACATTTGAGAACTTCATCGTGTGCGTGTGTTTAGCCAACCCAGCCTGTAGCCCTCTAGCTACACTATGTTTCTATGACATGCATTGGTTAAGTACTCATTTGTGTTCTATTTCTACTTTGGAGGCGCCGGTCAAGTATCGTTTTCCCGAATTGAATTTTTTTTAACCGAACAATTAATTCACCGGTTCGCCAACTGAGGTTAGATTTCTTATACTCTAAAATAACGACAGAAAAAGAGCAAGTATGGTCTACAACTAATGTGGTGTGGAGGATAATCGGCAAACGCACATCTGCCCGAGCTTAGCCGAGAAGAAAATGCGGCCAAAACACTTTTAGCCGAAAGTTCCCATCTACAAAACATATAGTTAATAGTAAACAGCTTCATATTTCAACCTAACTCAATTTCCATTATTGGTAGATAAGCATTGTTAGCAGTACATATCAATTCTGAAGAAATCCAAAAATTCACATTGTTGTGGTGTCGAAAATTGCCTCCCTAGGGTCCAAATATATATATATCCCAGTCACCAAATTAGTAAAGTTCTTGAACTCCCAAGAGACTAGATACCGTACAAAAATCTTTAGATAGAAGTGCATTTGCTACCTAGGTATGTATGTTTGTAGAGGCTCATTTGTGGTGGTTCACATGTGAAATACGTGAGTGGCTCGCCCATCTTGTCACTCCAGCTGTCGTACTCCTAGAGTCTCTCGTTTCCCCATCGTATTCGACTTTAGCTTTCACCGGTAAACCAATATATGAGGAGGGATCTAATGTAGTTTGCCATTGTATATAGCTATAACTGGTTACGGTTTTATTCTGTGGGATGTTCAGTAATATATATCTTAGATCTATTATGATAAGGTCAATTGAACGTTACTGTTTTTTGTTTAAAAGGCGGCCTGTGAGCGTAACAGTAAAATGAGAATATAACAACAAGCGCAAAGAGGACACCTCATGAACACACAAATAATAATATTCTTGTGTTAGAGCTTGCATGTATGCAGCATGCACCCGAGGACATTAAGTAGCGAGAGCAGTTAGTCCCACCCATGAGGAGCAGTGTATATCGGGATAAATTGAACTCCTTGCTTCTCCATAAATTCGACCCATGCAGACCTGCAGTCCACCGTTGTTCAATTAAAACCCATAACGTTGCAAGGGGACCAAGCAAAACGATCCAAGTTGTGATACCCTTGAACACCAATTCCCCGCAGAGATAGAGAATTGACGTCTAAGATACAGACCTCAAACAGGGAAATAGCCTTCCTTTTCTGGATGTTGTAGCATGTAGATCAGTGGACCGTCGTTGCGTCAACGGCTTGAAGAAACCCATGAGACTGGTTGTGAGATGATTAATGAACGAAGCATGAGGCCGAAGAGAATCAGTAATATCCTTGCTAATACAATAAAGGTAACAACATGGTGCCGCTGACGTTCCATCTGCTTAGATCTAGATCGATCTATCGTTCCCATTGATGCATCTATATATCGCATAGTATATCGCACTTTTTGGTTTAGCGCCTTCGATCTGGCTAATATAAGGAAACCAAGGGAAAGGAAGTGGGAGTAATGTGTAAATCAGGTAAAGGAAGCCTTTCTTGTTGAGTATGCTGGTAGCTTTATGGATAGCACATCAATCACAGCCGCTTCAGCCCCACTACGGAAGCATGCAAAAGGCAAAAGCAAGGAATAGACATTGTGATTTACAATAGATCTTCGTGGGACGGTAGGAACTATAATCAAAAGCAGTAAGAAAAGGGAGATCAAGGCTTGGTAAGCTTGGAAATACCCCGTTCCTTCATGTTACAGGCCTGAGCTCACAGTCTGACATGCAAAGAACCACCATAACCAGAGTAAGTCTAATGCAGTACGATGACACCACTTGTTCCCACCCAATGTGGATCTACCCATTTCGGAGGTTAGTATGCGCATAGCGCCGGGTCTCCCGTGTTGTTAACGTTAAGTAATAAACAAGTATTCTATTATTTGTTAACTTATATTCCCATTCCCCTCCAATGGCTTGAGTGTATGGGAGGTAATATAAGCTTGACCGGGATATATCAGCCCAAGAAATATCAATATGTGCCCCATGACGGGTATGAAGTGCCGGTGAACTGTCGTAGGTAAGTATGTTTATCTTGCCAGACACCATCCTAAGAGCTTTGGCCAGCATACTTTCATCATCTTCCTGGACAACTAAGCGTCATAGCACTGGATATATTACCAGCAGATGAATCGTTCGTTGTAGATGGCAACCATCACCCACCACAACATGACATGTGTAGCAACTCAAAAAAGTGCCCTGCAGATAGTCAGGCGGAGGGTGCGAGATAGGAAAGCAATGCCCCAAATCGAATTGATGTACTGGGTATATATAAACGGACACAGTGTCTATAAACAACAGCAAAACACTCAAAGGAAACGATGAGGCCACATATATTAGGTCTTATGAAGATCGATAACTCTGATATTTTCAACATGGATCATGCGGCACGAGATGCCTCGAATGATACAGAATACCCCGAAGCTTTCATCGCCACTATATTACGTGACAAACCAGAGCATAAGCACTTGGATGTCTTAACTGAGCTTCTGACAAGGAGTTCCGAAATCGATGAGCGCGTTGCTTCATCTATCAGTGCCGCTTGGCACTGGATATGCCAGAATGATCTTTGGTCTACGAGATATGAGAGCCTCAGCGAGTACCGAAAGACTATTGGATATACGGAAACTGTACGACCAATAGTACAGCGACATAAGAAATCGGAGCTAGCGAAACGATCAAGTATGCAAACAATCTTTCGTTACTGGAAGGTTCCCTATGACAAGGCCCTTCCGATAAGTACTCGCCCCTTAACCTGGAGGAAACATTTACTTTCATTGATAGCCTGCTTGAGCAAGCACCGAGGTCATCTGGAGTCTGTCTTGCTTCTCCAAGAAAGTATGAAAAACAGACCAGAACGTGGACGCACTAGGAATCGCCTCATGGCAAGTGATGTCCAACGGGCATTAGAGACTTTAGGGATACCACAGACACGCTTGGCAACACGCGAATGTAAGTTATGATATTGTCCAGTTGAACCCTCTAGGGACGTTGCTTACGGCATTTCAAGCAAAAGAATCCCGCATCTCTTCTCACGCGGCTCAAAGCAAAGGCACTGATAGTGGGACTGAGGTTGGCTCTACGCCTTCCACCATCCATCCAGAACCATTGTCCCTCCCCGACACACCGCTATCGTTAGGAGTCTCGCTTACACAAGGGTTACAAACCAGCAAAGAGCCAGATTAGTGGCACTGCTGTGGTTGTATCCCAATATGTTTGCCACTAATTGCCCTAATCTCTACCCCTGAAGCGAAGTTTGACAAGAAACTCCTATCAGCATTGGTAGACTGGGCATATACAATGTCGTGGGGAAGCTTCTGCTCTGACCACCTAATGCGACTCGCCCAGTTCATCCCGGGAGAGGACCCGTGTGATAGGACTAGAACTGAAGCAATTCAGAATCTGGAAGCCTTCTGTCCGCGTACGTGCAATGTTCCCTATGTTCAGACGCTGTCGAATACCTGCTAACGTACGGTTATTGATAGACGATCAACCCTCTATCTCCGCTCCCAACCTTTGCTCAAATACGGAGCTGCTATGTCGTTATACTGGGTCTGCTGATGCGTGGTGGCGTTGGCAAAGAGATGGATTTCTCCACATCCCGGGCTTCTTCTCCTATCTGGAAGAGCTTGGTGTGTTCAGACGGGTCCGAAAGTACCTCAACAGAAGCGCCACTCAAGAATATACCAACTCGATCGATCGAAGCACGATTCAGCAATGCTACAGGATGCTATCTCAACTGGTACAACGGGATCCGGCATACTATGCTGTTCTCGTCGCATGCAGACCGGATCAAAATTCGAAACTCATTCATCGCCCAGCCAATATCAACAGCACACTGTTCTTGAAAGCGATGATGTAGGGTTCGGTGCCCCAATCGACCGTATTAAGTCACTGGTTCTTAAGTCACTGGTTCAAGGAGAAGGCACAAGCGACATCCAAAGTACTGTGATCTTCCCTACATGTGAGACTGCACAAAAGATCCGACTGGTCCCAGGGTTCCATCGGCAATTGAACTCATGGCTGCAGAGCTCGTTGGAATTAAAGTATGAAAACGGATACAAAGTATTTGGTGAAGCTCAGGAGATTGTGGTACAGCCAGGGGATTTAGTTGTGTGTCTTCCCCAAATTCTCCGATGGCCAAAGACCTTTTCATCCTCGAACATTCTCAACCTGTCACAGGTCGGACTGGAAAGCAGATTCACCACAACCCCCGAAGGACCCATTGAGAGGTACGATTCATATTGTTCCAATGCCTGGGAACATCCAGAACTGCAGTTTTACGGTGCCGAACAATCAGCCCACGAATATCATGCGACAAAAGTGGGTCTTACCGAGGACAGCTGGTGCGATGTGTCTAGTGCTATAGGCCAGGCATCGGATGGCCATCTGGATTGGAGTAACGAGAGAGTAATCGAAGAAATATATTGCACTCTTGGCTCCCAAGGAGCGACGGCAGTCGAATTTGTCACAAAGTCACGGGCGCAGTTGGCAAGTCAGTTCCACAAGCTATGTGATACAATTGAACGCGACGCAGGTATGAAGAACCCTTCCCAGTTTACAACAAGTCTACTGATTGATTTGGATCCAAGCTTGGGGGATAGACTTGTGTGAGGAGCGACGCAACGAGCCAGAATTATTCCAAGACCAACTTGAATACCTTGAGACCCCGGAATCATTTATAGACCCTTTAGCGCCAATCTCGCCTACGTGGAATATTTCCTCACTGGATGATTGGTCGCAGACTTGGATCATACCTTTTCCCAACAGCCTATGTCATTCAATTTGCCTTGATAGGAGATGGATAGTCAGATATTATAATTGTTCTAGTTCTATTTTCAAAGCGAAGTATCCATATCCGAGAGCACAAACTGTTCACATCACCGACCCTGAAACATTTCAAAAGCAAAACCGAAAGTAAGGCCGAAAGTCATCGCCGCGCTCTGTTTAGCCATGCTCTGCAAATCTAGATCTAGCACGGAGACCTGCACCGCAAAAGTAGAGAATAAACATGCCAATCTTGGGTGTAAGTTAGTATGGGACCCGAATTGTGGCAATTGTTAAATAAGAGGGGACTTACAATTCCTAGGACGCTCAAGCCAGCTAACAGAGTCACCCCTTTGTCAATACCAAGGTCGATGAACATGAATCGAGAGAAAAGGATGAATGCGAACGCCACACCAGATCGGGATAAATCATTTCCGGCAAACAATGAAGCTTCATATTTCGGGTACGCAAGCGACAGGTAGACAAGTACACATTGCAATACGACGAAGACAGATCCTGCATATAGGACAATACCAAGGGCGCTAACAACCCAGTGGATATTTCCATTGGTAGTCCAGGCTAAACGACATAAAGTTAGTCTCATAGTATGAAATACAAGGCCGACCTTAAGAGGACTGCTTCTACTTACCGAAAATAAAAAGTCCTATGGTTGGACCAAATGAAGCGAACAGAGCAGGGGGTAGGCGGTGCTCGTGTGGACGTCTGCCGTTGGCCTTTAAATCAGGCATGAGACTGGTATAAAGATAAACAGTATAGACAACAACCCCAACCGCACAGCCAATTATGATTGAGATAAAAAGTAGCGCAACATCCTTAGCATCAAACCCATATTTGGCCGGATAGACCAACGGAAACGCCTCGAAGAATGAGTAGTAGATTCCATAAACTAGGGAGGTATAGACATTGGCGAACAGAATGGCCGGGTCTTTAACCATTATCTCGACAGGTTTGACAAGAGAGTCAAGAAGCATGTTGGAAAACTTCTGACGATTCTGCGTAATCTCGGATTTCGAGAAAAGGTTCGTATTCCCAGTAACTCTGCGTAGTCGCTGTGCACGGCGGAGGAGGATATTGTCGGCCGATGTCTCTGGAAGACAGAGGACCATAAGGATAAGGATGGGTGCACTCATCCAAAGAATTTCCCACATCGCCCACCGCCACCTGGAACCATAATCAGCCACTTTTATTATACATGCAATATAAATTGGAAGACTCACCCCTTTTTGGCGATTGAAAAGACCGACAAAACCGGACCAAGTGCTGGTCCACCGTAGGCCGCAGCAACCCAGCTGGTCAACCCTAACGGTAGGTAAATATCCGAGTACTATCCGACATTTGATCAGCCCTAGCAGAAGAAGGAATGCACTCTCACACTAAGAGGCGTTTTTGTACGAACCATATCTCCCATCGAGGCACCACCACTTGCCAGGCAGGGGCTTCCGAAAAAGCCTTGAAGAAGCCGAAGAACCATAAATCCCGCGTAGTTGTCTACCAAAGCGGTGGGTACACATAGTATAACAAAGATAACAAAGGAAGTAATATACGGGATGTTACGACCATATAACGGAACCTCACTTAAGGGCGAGAAGAGCAACGGACCGAGGCCATCTGTATGAACCGAGATGTTAGGGCCTATTCTGTGCAAGGTGTAGTAGGAACTTACAGCCTAGGACATATAATGCCAACCCCAATGAAGCCTTCGTTTGGCTGACTTGGAAATATTCCATTACCTGGCTATTAGGTGATTAGTGGCCATGGCGCAAGTCTTCCAAGGTTGTTATTGGATTGGGGCGCTTACGGTTCGGCTGGCACATAGATTGAGGAGCCGGAATATATAGCGAACGTGTACAAACTATCGAGAGTCAGACAAAGTGTTGCATGAAGAGGTAAAATGTGAGGTGATTGTACCATATCTGAAAGGTAACGAGTCTTTTCTTCCATGACGACCAATTTCTCGGGTTCAATGGATCGTCCGGTCCGTACCAACCAACTATATTGTTTGTCTCGTCTTGCGTGTGTTCCCGCTCCGAATTGGCACCGGGCGGGGAGTATGGAGTCGGCGCTGGAGTTATGGGAGAGTCGCTAAGACTTTGATCGGATTCAATCGGCTGTCCTTTCTCTTCTAAATTTGCCGGTAGAACAAATCTGGGCTTTTCTTCCGGATAAAGTAGAATCCTGCTCCCAGTAACCGCTCGTAAAAGTTGACCCAGAGGTGACTCGCGTATAGTGTCCATATCTACTTCGGAGCGGATAGTTTATTAGTTTATAGAATGACTGTGGATAAATCACAGAAGGTGGTTAGCTATTATAACTAAACTTAGCTTATGATCGTCCGAGTCTACAATACATCACTTCATATCAAATGGCGAAAGGACAGGGTGTACGATGTATGCAGGCCATCATCGTTAAGGTAAATCCGGGCGATCAGTGTAACCACCCCTTGCATCATCTGCAAGATTTGCAGAATTTGCAAACCAACAGTCTTCATAGTTCGACATTATTGGAATTTTTACAACAAGATATCTGGGAATTATATCAAGATTGAGCCTAAAATATGTTGATATTTCAGACCAACCAATACCGACACTTTGTGTAACAACTCCATGAGCATATTGCCCATACTGGTGTTGGATTACTGTTTATATAGGCCCAAGTTCACTATATAATCCCTGGAACTTCAATCGAAGTATATTGGGGATACTCTATTCTCTAACTGCTGTCTCCATGAGATGATCTTCTGAGAAAATTGATGTTGCGATTTCTCTTTCGTCTAGTCAGTTTATGACCCTAGCAGTTCGCCACTACGCAAATCCACAGGGCTATATCGTTGGGTTGCACATCGAATGCTGTGATAATCTCCCACATGGCAATATATAATTGTTGGGTGTCCCAGACCCCATAGATTCAGCCCCACCTAGCCAGTTAAATCTTTACTCGCTCCTCTCTCTTCCTTTCTGGCCCCCATCTGCTCCGCTCCAGGCCCAACGTACAGACTTTTATCTCCATAGAGACTCCAGATTGTGTACACTGTAACACTCGGTTGAATATATACACTGTGTTACCAGATATTTGCGCCGCTTCCGAATCTGGATACTTGCATATTTCATCCATGTAATGTGGATATGGAAGTATAAACACATCCTACTTTTTATTCAACTCGCAATGAATTTTATTATGTGATTATTTCTAAGGACTATCTTCGTTTTAATATTAGATAGTTCTCACTATGCAGTAGATATTGTCTGGGTCGAATCTTGGACGATGATTGGCTCGGCAATACGAAATTTCGCCGCTCGACATCGAATTCCCGTCAGATTCCTTCCCCCGTACTTCATTCATCTCCTAGAGTTACCTCCGTTATATTAAATATGAAGTCCTCATCAAAGATCCCAACCAGTGATCCAGCCATCAGAAAACAGAAAAAGAAGTCCATCGCGTAAGTCCGGAGAACCTATATCCAAGTGTATCCGCTAATGTAACGTCTAAAGGTGCCGGAGATGCCATTCACACAAAATAAAATGCTCTGGTGGCCAGCCGTGTCTTAAATGTCGGCAGGCTGGCTGCCCTGCCGAATGTCACTATGTTAATCGAGATCGTCAAATCAAAGTGCACGAGAGGTATGCGCCACTAGGCTTGGCTTGCTCCATTCCAAGGCTAAATATCCCAGCTATCTTGAGGAACTGGCCGCAGAAAACCAGCGCTTGCGTGGCCAGTTATCACAATCACCTAGTTTGCTAACGCCAAAAGAATATCAAGCCCACGATGAAGGTGTGTTTCTTCAATCTTCCTAGTGACTCCGACTTAACCTTCTAGATGTACCCGAACCAGATGCAGGTACGCATGTTCGGAATCCAATGCTCGGTGAAAGGGCATGGTTTCTACCATACGACCCGTCATTACCACCGATTCACGTCTGTGAAGCAGCATGTACGGCATTCGCCACCAGGCTCCGAAAAATTCTTACCAAGAGCGAGACCACTGCTCACATGCCTCGGACGCAATACACGCCAGAAGCTACGTTAATGAAAATACGAAATCCCGCAATGCAATGGCCGAGCCTGGCCCAAGCTCGACTTCTAATTCAGATTGTGTTCAATCAGGTGACGCGGGTGTATCATTTGGTTCTTCGCAAGTCGACCATTGACCAGCTCGAAGAGGCCTATCGCGAGGGTAACTTTGACGATCCTGTATTGTCATGTAAATTCTTTGCTCTCTTTGCTCTCGGAGAAGTATATTCTGCACGATCAATACCGAGCCTTGAATGCAACGTCCCCGGCGTGTCCTATTATGTGAATGCGATGACAACGATACCCATCTTGCCGGAACGACCGAGCTTGGCACATATTGAATCGCTTTTACTTTTGGTAAGCAACTCGCCACTTCCATTACACATTATTTATATACTCACGAATGCAGTCGCTGTATTCGTTTTTCTTGAACCGACGCCATTCGGCATTTCTGTTGGTCGGCAGCGCCATGCGTCTGGGGTTGACTGTGGGTCTGAATCACAGCATTCCAGAAAGCAAGTGCCCAGACCCCGTGCAGCGTCAGCATCGGACCAGACTATGGTGGGCAATATATGTATTCGACCGAATGTACGGCTCGAAGGTCGGCTGGCCCATCCAAATCTCCGACGCGGACATCTATGTTGATATGCCATCAAACGTGCCTGGCGATTTCCACAACGATCATACCCCCGACACTGAATTCCTCATCGCTAGTATTGAGTTGGCCAAGATCACTGGTCAGGTCATTGATCGTGTGTACAGCCGAAAGGTGTTCCCGGAGTCCTTCTTGCAGCGGGAGCAAAAGCTGCTCATCTCGCTCAAGGAGTGGAGTTGTGCTCTTCCCCCACAGCTTCGACTCAGCCGCGATAGTCCCGTTCCGATGAATGTTATATCGCTGCATCTTCAATTCAACCAAGTAAGTGGATAGTCTAGGCACGAATGGATTGTCCGCTAATAGAATGCAGTGTATAATGCTAGCCAGTCGGCCGGTCCTTCTGCACGCGCTGATCCAAGCTACATCCCCAGAGTCCATTGCAGAGGATAGTTCCCAGACGAACATCCGCCAGACTTTAAAAACGCTCAGTGATGCGTGTATTCACGCTGCAAGACATACCCACTCGCTGATCGTGGAAGAATGGACCAACGGATCAGTCCCAATCTTCGGATATTTCTATGCTCACTATCTCTTCTCTTCGGCACTGATAATGGTCATCTCCAGTCTGGTGTACCCCGAGAATAGCAATGACTTTGCGTTTTTCGAGGCAGCTTTCGAAATACTAAGGGCGATGAGCAGCCATGGGAATCTTGCTGCGACTGAATTTTTTGATAATTTAGAATGTGTCAAGCAGTGCTTGAATGAGAGGAGAGGATCAGAAGGCAGCCATCTCCAGAACGAGTTCTCTCGAGTTGGAGAGAGCTCGGCTGACTCTCTTGCTGTCGTTGCCCCTAACCAGCTGGGGCCGTTTGGGAATACCGCTGCCTCTGGGGTCCAGGAAGCTACCGAACCTGCAAACCCTACAAATGATATGGCCTTCCTCGGAGAGAGCATGGAAGAGTTCCTAGCCCAGCCAGATGCCGTTTTTGATTTGCTCGACCCCTCTCTTAGCGATTCTGTATATTCGTGGCCAAATCTTTCTTTATGGACCGCATGAAAGGATATTATGATGTTCGTAATGTTTCAATGATTACACGAGAAAGCCACGATGCAGAAAGAGAATCCAACGTCATGACAGAACTCAGACACAGGAGTTATATAATAACCAGGCGCGATAAGGCGTAAAGTATCTGGAATTGGAGATTTGGAATAAAATTGAATTTCGCAGGACACAAATTATACAACAAGCGGGTAAATTAAGGGTGTTTGAAATAACGGCGGTTTTTTAATTGGCCTCCATATCAATTCTGGCCTGAGTTTCAGCACTCAGCAATACCACTCACTCCTCTTTGCGCTGGCCATCCTTTCTATTTCCAGAAGGGCAGTATATTTTTAACTCATCCCAACTAATGCAAGTTAATTATCTCAGCCACTTAGAGGTTCATATTGCGCGTCTCGCCGTGCAGCAACCTGTGAAGAAATTGCTGCGAGGCAGGATATTCCTCACGACCCACGTGTACTCAAGGAGGACAATCCTTTCCCGCCACCTCGAAATTGTTCTGGCTGGGTCGACGATGTTTTGAGTGAGGCGAGGAACAAGCTAGTGGGGTGGATAGTTGTTAATAAAAGCCGTGTTAAAGTCCCGCTCTGAGTAGAATGGGCCTTTTAAGAGAGATCATTAGTCTAGATAAACGGTCTCTGCGTGTTCTATTCCTAAGGTCTGGGTGTTATACCTTGGTCAACAGAGGTCGCTAAACAGCGGTCAGTAACAGAACCATGATCCACAGAGCCAATATAGCTAGTAGTCCCCATATCGCGGATCTCCTGGATATAGCTCGCAAGTTGTCTTGAAACATGGGATTTGGCGGAGGCGCTAAAAGAGTCCCAAGCTGTGGAGTGTTTCGCCTGGAATGAAACTCATAAAGATATAGGTGTCATAAAGGCCTCCGAAATCGTTAGGATCTCGATCAATCGGACCGTGTGTGTAATACGCGAAAACTTCAGGCATAGGAACCCATATATTCTGCGCAATATGAATTTATGTTTTTGGCCTCGATAATGTTGAATTCAGGGCCAAGCTTGACGACGACTTCAGGTGGTACCTTCACAATGGTGACACCGTGGCAGAAGACCAGGTTGCTGTCGTCCTGGCATAGTTGATCGACAGTATCTGGATGCGGCACAGAAAATCCAGGCGCAGAGAAGTGCACATCCAAGTGAGGCTCGGAAATCGAAGGTTGGGAATTACTTGACGTTGTAGCAGACGCCATATCGTTGGGTATTGGAGAGTATCTTTCCAGTGTGGGTGACAGGGAGATGAGATGTAAAATATCGCAGGATGATGTAGATGGCAACCTGACGGAAATCTAGGTGTATGGCGAGCGTACTAGTAAATTCACGATGGTAAAATTCTCTAACTAACTAAAAACAACAATGGTCCGTATTTGACAATCTGGTCGGACACACAATTAGTAAGCAATTTGCATAGTCTAAAATCACATGATTCAATGGTATTGGACTCGGTAATCCATGTAAACGGTCTGTTTTCTGACACACCCCCCAGCTTTTGAAGCTATTCACAGATCCTCGATAGCTTCAAGAGCTGCCACTGTGAGGTATAATCAGATGCCTGATTTCTCTCATCCCAAGTAG
>PKQL01000298.1:0-33348 GCA_002916455.1 Penicillium sp. CF05
ATTTTGTTTTCACGATTCCCAAATGCATATACAGTCAAACTAGGTTCAGTCTGGGTAGATATATCTATATAACATGTATTCCCAGGTGTACATCCATGTAGGCAACATGTTTACAGGTACTCTAAATTCACTCGACTTTAAACGAAACAAGTTTGGTTTTTCCATGAAGTGAATCAATCGTCTTGTGTCCGAAGCCCTCGAACGTATCAGGGGTGCCCTATCAACCGAAGATCAAAAAGCACAAACTATCTAGCCTCAACACTCGAAAATCCTCACAAGCTTGCTCAATTCCTGGGAAGAGAAGGTAGCTCCACGGCTACTGGCTATGGAATTTTGACCACAGCGCACCTTCTTCGTGCTCTACTTCAGCACCTACTGCGATGTGGAAAGAAGATACAGTTGATATGCGAAACAGACTGGATATTTTGGAATCACGAAAATGGAAAAAATAGAATCGCTATAAAAGTCAAACATGAGCCAAATAATAACAAAATGGGGTATCAGTAAATGACAAGCATATGTATATCAATGGAATGCCAGGGAGCAGCGAAAAGAACCATCACAAGGCCGAATCAACAGACTTCAAGACACGACCATCCTTCGACGCAATATTCTGCGGTATACCAGTCCGCGAAGCAACATCCCATTCTATCGACTTAGCTCGCCACCGCAGATACCACGGCCCGTCAAACAGATCTCCCATCCGCTCAATAGGTACACTCTTCGTTTCAGGCATCCAAATACCAAGGATAACCAGCCCAGAAAAGCAAATGAGCGCCCAAAAGAGATAGGCACCCCAGACATCAAGCGAAACGAACATATTCGGGGTAACTCGCACAACAGCAAACTGGAAGAACCAGTGCAGCGCCATACTAATCGCGTAACTGACGTTGCGGATGCGTGTTGGGAAGATTTCCGTGCCGTACAGGTAAGGCACTGTGCAGAGGCCGATGGACCAACCGATGGCGTAGATGAAGACTGAGGCGACGGCTGCGTTGGAGGCGTCTATGTTGTCTTCTGAGCCTGGACGTAGGCCCATGTATATACCCATGTAGATGTGTGCGCAAAGCTGTAGGCTTAGACCAATGAGCGTGCAGCGGCGTCGACCAAGGAGGTCGATTAGACCCCATGTGAAGGCCATCGTGAAGACTAGTTTGACTATCCCGTAGGCGCCGGAGGAGACGAGGGATGTTGAGTCGCCTGCTAGGCCAGCGTACTGTTTCGAATGTTAGCGCTTTGTTACTTGGTATAGCTGATAATTGCTTGTTAGAATTGACGTACCTGGAATATGTTCGTTACGTAGTATGTGATGCCGTTCCCACCGGTCCACTGAGCAATAGTTTGCATAGTAATTAACAGCCAGAAGCGCTGTCGGTAATTCGGGTTCGTCTGTGTCTCTTTGAATATAGCCCAATGAGAGACCGATGCTAAGTCTGTCGCTCGCTCCCGCTCCCGGGCATCGATAGTCGCGAACTCCTTTGTGATTTCGGCATCATCAATAGCCCTGCCACGTAGCCGTGCCAGAGCCTCCAGCGCTTCCTGATGAAGCTGTTTTGAAACGAGATATCGAGGCGTCTCAGGGCAAATGTACGACAGACCATATGCGATGCCAATAGGGATTAGTGGCACAGCCTGAACTAGACGGTATTGGGTTCGCGTGGTCGCCATGTGGACTCTAGCACCATAGTTGACAAAGAACCCTGTGACAAAGCGTAGCGAGTCAGATTTGGGGCCGAATACGTATGTAATGTACGGTGTACAGAGGGTCAAAGCTTACCCATGGCCAGAAAGGCCAGTAAGAACACCATGTATATCCCTACCACCAGACCTCTCGTCTTAGCAGGGGCTATTTCGGTCAAATATAATGGCGCAGTCACTGTTAGACCGCCGGCTCCTAACCCGGCCCATATGCGACTAAACAGGAGCAGTCCGTATATACCGGATGCAAATACTTGGATCAATGTTCCCGTTGCCCACACGACGCATGCTAGACGCCACGCGACCAAGCGCCCGAGTCGATCATTGAGATCGAGGACTATAAGAGCACCGAATGCTGCACCTAGCACGTTGAAGGAGGAGATATTCGCTCTTCGGTTAGCTAGCTCGGTTTCGTCAATCCCTCGGTGTTTAATGAGGTTGTAGTCGGACTTGAACGAGGGGAGGGAGACGCTGGCACTATAACCACCCTCGTCATAGCCTGAGGACAATGCGCAATTAGCAAATGTCTGCTAGTATATTACCGTCGATCGTTGTCCGATAAGCTAATTCAATAGTGGGTAGAGGGGTATACCTTTCGGAATCCCGCCACAGGCAATGACAGCAATCACTAGGGCGAAATAGGGATTGGTCGACCATCGTGACGCGGTCCATTGCATGGCCCCTAATATAGTTAAGCGAGCTGTGGGGGTAACAATCCAAGCTGGGGAATGTGATCTCTAGGGAGTCGACAAAAGAGGGAAGATCGGGTGTTCGGCATCCGAGTTAAATAGAAGCTCGGTCAACGTCCGAGCTTTGTCCTTTTGTCATGTCCCGTGTTTCCATGTCCTAGGATTTGAACACCGGCTGCAATACATAAACCATTCTGCATATTTCTGTATTGCTTTCTCGAATTACAATGACTTCCAAATGACTCCATACTTTTAATATCGGATCGCGCCGCAGCTATCCACTTTTTGGCTCCGCTTGACGGCTCTTCAGCTCATTTAACAGGGCCAGATGGCGGCTTAGGGACTGGGAAGGTCCTCCCTGACGGACAACTTCCGAGCCCAAAAAAATCCCAGCACCTGGTTACAAGCATGTGCGTGTTGCGGAGTGGGTCGTACAAGGCCTGCACATCGTACTCCATACAAATTGTGCTCTTGGAACACGATGGGTGCTTCTTATTGAAAGCCCCTACATTGCAGGCACTTGAATCAACATCGACGGATGTTGAGCGGTGAAACCGTCATGGTTCTTCTTACGTCCTGCCTTAGGGTGATGTCACCTTGCTGGAGCTGCTCTCCTGTGAGTATCTCCCCAGGATTCCATTTTGGCCTTTTTTTTTTCTGTACCTGTGCCTACCCGTTTACTATTGGAAACCCGCCGCTATCACCCTTTGTTTACGATCCGTTCGGGATGCTGACCGCTGCTCAGGCCAAAACCAATATACTCCGCGGGCATCCCTCGATATCGTTTGATATCATTTCCACCCATGTGGAGCAACGGCGTTTAACACATGGCTCGTCCGCAAGTGTATTGCTGAAGCAGAGACTCCCCCCAAAGTCCTGGGATAGTCACATGCATGTTGTGGAACCTGAACGGTTTCCTATCTCTCCAACAGCGGTATATAAACCCACCCCGCATACATTTACCGAAGCTCTCGCCTTTGAATCTGAACTAGGCGTTGAGAATCTCGTCTTTGTGCAACCGTCAGTTTATGGCACGGACAATTCATGTTTATTAGATGCCTTGCGAGCACTTGGTCCCTCACGCGGCCGAGGAGTTGTCGTGGTTGACCCTGCCACCGTCAAGCCGGAGACTCTAAACGAATGGCATGCCCTTGGAGTCCGTGGACTTAGGATCAACCTTCAATCTGTAGGGAAGGTTATGGATAAGTTCGAATTGGAAGGGACCTTACTGCGGCATGCTGAGCTTGCCCGGCCTCGCAACTGGATCATCGAAATATATCTTCCCCTCGATATGGTCCCGATGGTAGAGTCGATCTTGCCGCGACTAGACGTGCGCATTTGCATCGACCATTTTGGCAGCCCCGATCTGACATCGTGGGACGATGATGGTTCAACTTTCAATCCCTACAGCCTTCAAGGGTTCTCGTCCTTGATCTCCCTGCTTCGCGCTGGGAGGACATACGTTAAGATGTCTGCGCCGTATCGACTCAGCAAAGACGAACAAATGCGTGATCTTCAGGCTATGGCACGAGAGTTCTTGTCTGTTGCACCTAAGAGGGTCATCTATGCCACTGATTGGCCGCACACTCGATTCTCTAGCGTTGATATTGGTCCATTCACCGAATGTTGCTTGGAATTATGCGCAACCAAGCCGGGGCTAGCGGAGCGCCTGTTCCGCAGGAACACTGAGGAGATGCTTGGGGTAGACTCCGATTGATGTGGCTGCATTTATCATAGCTGTATAGCATCTTCGGCGCCGGAGATATGGAGTTTGATGGTCTTTGTTCTAGTACTGCTTGATTCGTGCAATTGTTTATACGGCTTGACCGTTTTACCTATGCTGTTATCTTCTAGACCCAGCCTTCTAAAGATTAGTCTTAACACATTATCCTGGGCAGTACAACCCGTCATTTATATAAGCACCAGAAGCGAAGTGTGATATATGTTCGATGTCTATTGGGTTGAAATTATTGACATCAGAACGTCAAGGGCGAGCTAGTTTCTCATCCCGGCAAGTCTTAACGCAGTTGTTTGTGTCCAACTGTCTTCGTACCCTTCTCCACTCTAAACATCTGCTGCATCCTGGAAGATAACATGGCCGGTACATATCTTCTTTGGGCCCTGAGAAAAGTAGAAGAAATCAGATTAGCAAACTCCGCCAGCCAATTCAATTTTGACTGAAAACTCACAATAGTATAGCAACAAGCCGGCCGAGACTGATCCTCACAGAGCTGAGGCACCTTCAGTTGATCACCTAGAGAAGTAACCTGTTAGACAAATCCTAGTGATCAAATATCACGAGATTGCTATACATACAGTCCAGTGCTTCGTTTACCTTCGAGTTTCCCCGTGCAGGCGCCATATCACGGCAGCAGTAGGGCTGCTGAATCATGCCGGTGTTATCCTCGGCGAATTCACAGTGCATATTGATCTTTTTGGCCGAGACCAGGGACAGAACGGCAGCGAAGGCGAGAGCTGAAACACGCATTATGGCGGTGATGGTATGGTAGCTGGTGGAAGATCGGTTGGCGTGATATCGAGGTGATGGGAACGTGTTTGGGAAGATCGGCTCATGTATACACCAGGGAAGGATTATTCTAGGGCAAGACTTTTGTCTAATGAATTAGGACTACGAAGGAGAACTCGAGCGGCCAGATGCCTTGCTCCATTGGCCAGCAAGGCGGGTTCCTAGGTTGTGTTTTGTTTGACAACCTGCGCAGGTATGAAGGCTGCTCATAGTTGCTTTCATTGGTGGACGGGAGTGTGGTTGGTATCTCCTTGCATTCTTCATTCCCTGTGAATATGGAGGTTTCGGAGTGTTGTGGTTTACGCTGAACAGGGGCAGATCTTTGGTAAGTGTTGAAGTATGGCTAGGGGTGAGGCAGTAATGTAGATCATTGCTGTAGAGGTCGGCTGTGTCTCTTTATGAGCGCATTACGCGACCCTTGATAAATGGGTACTGTCAAGGGATGAGAGTTTGGGACACACTGGATAAGAGGTTGTCCTGCCAAGTTGTATGATGTTCATTACATATATTGCAACAAATTAGGGTTATATTTAGACGGATCCGATAACAGTATCGCATCAACCTTGGAAAAGCCCAAACACTAAGGTTGTCCAGTCCACTTTATAATCGGAAACTGCCGAGGCTTATGCAGGTGCCACGTGTAATACTTCGATGTTGTCACTTGCCAACCAGAGCCCACGGGGTTTGACGTTCAAAATCAGAGCCCACGGGGCTTAATGTTCGAATATGGTTGCCTGTCCAGCGTGTCAGTACTCTTTGTAGTGGACTGTGGGCTCCATTTCTATTTGTTGACTGCCCAAATGCCTTCCAATGTTGAGTCAGGTGATGTTTTGTTGAGGCCCCAACGCGGTTACCTAAGCAGATAAGATCCATGGATAAACCTTGGAACACACCGCCCGGTCTCTGATACTCCCAGACCCCCTCACTTTCAGATCTCTAGACACATCACTACATTACTGTGCTATTGTACGTCTTTGAAAATCATGAAACGCAACTCCTCAGTACCCGCCGATATGGAACGCTCTGTCTACATTCCTCTCTGCTTCTGCCTCATCTCTTTTGCCGTTATCGCCTATACCCACTAGTCATCTGCCCGCGATAGCGTTCTGCCCCAACAATGCCCGGGCGAAGATGAAAGGATCTCCTGCCGTGGTCCTGGATTCTGGAGTCTACGGTGCCTCTCCTCCTCCCGAAATTCTCATCGCTGTCTCGTCTCGTAATACAACATACGAGTCAATCTCCACCGGTCACCATACCATCACTTTCAACCTGAAAACTGCCCCTCCGTCGCAAGCAGAATGTGACCGGCAGGGTAGCATGACCCGGTGTGGATCGAATGGCTGCAAGCCATCAGGAGATACCCTCTCGACCTCTATACGCAAACACCCAGACACCACCATCCTTCCTTCTACACCCCCAACTGCTGTCTAGTCCTTCGGCCAAGAGACTGGCTATCTCCGGTTACATGTTGTGACATGGAGCCAAGATATACGCCTGGACTCGATGACCTCTTCCTTTACGTTCATCGCATGTTTATACCCTCTTCCCTGCTACTATTATACTCCGACATATTCAGATAGGGCTGCGGCCCTTTTCCATCCGAAACATCTTTCAACAATCATTGACCTTCGTTGGCTTCGATCAAGTATTGGCTTATTCCGGTGCTTCAACCCTGGCTCTTAAGTTATGAGTTGTCTGATCGACACTATTTCCTTGTCTGCTACCTCGAGATTGAATTCTGGAGTGCTGGTCACTCCCTGTCGCTCTTTCGTGAACTTCCTATACCCATGCATATAACCTATGAATTCCATAATCTTACATCTTAACGGAGTATACACAATGTTGTTTTCACATGCAATAATAAACCAAAAGTATCAAGTATTGCCCTCCCAGGTCGGATATGGGCGGTGCCTCCAGGGCTGCCCAGGTGGGATCTAGATCGGATCACGTAATCACTGCTGAGAAATCGCCCTCGGTGACGGAAGAACCAAGAGCCAACGCGCATGAACAAACCCCGATATCGTCACCACAGCGGTTGTGTCTTTTCCGGCCCCTCTCACCTCAGCTTGTATATAATTGCTCCATCTTCCCCTCTTCCCCCTCTCTCCATGCTCTCCCGCTCCATCCAATCATCCCGGATTAGCTTTCGAGCCTCTTCATCTCTAACCCGGTCTTCTGTCGGGCAAATCCGTCCTGGTCGTTTGACCAATCGAACTCTGGCGACCATCAACTCTCCCCGCTTCACCCCTGCGGACCCAATCGCTCCCAATTCCCGTCTCTCTACAATCTCTCGACACTTTTCGTCCTCCGCCTCTAAGAACCAACAACAACCATCCAATATGGCTCCCGTCGAAACACAGCAGTATGACTACATCGTCCTCGGCGGTGGTAGTGGTGGCAGTGGAAGCGCCCGCCGCGCAGCGGGTTGGTATGGCAAGAAGACCCTGATCGTGGAAAGCGGGCGATCTGGCGGTACCTGTGTCAACGTGGGGTGAGTCCAAGGCGTAATGCTATTATACTGGATTGACCCTTTTTTTCTGACAACATTTAGATGTGTCCCTAAGAAGATGACATGGAACTTTGCGACCATCAACGAGATGCTCCACATCGGAAAGAGCTATGGCTACGACATCCCCGATAACGTTGCTATGAACTACACCCACTTCAAGAACACCCGTGACGCCGTCATCAAGCGGTTGAACGGCGCCTACGAGCGTAACTGGGGCCGCGAAGGGATCGACCTGGTCCAGGGTCGTGCTGGCTTCGTCGAATCCAACACTATTGAGGTCAAGCTGGCTGACGGCTCCGGCACCGTTCGCTACACCGCCCCTCACATTCTGTTGGCGACCGGTGGCCGGCCCAACATCCCCTCCGTGCCCGGCGCCGAGCATGGTATCACCAGCGACGGATTCTTCGAGTTGGAAGAGCTTCCCCCCAAGGTCGCCGTTGTCGGTGCTGGCTACATCGCCGTTGAGCTTGCTGGTGTCCTGAACGCAGTTGATGTCGAGACCCACATGTTCATCCGCGGCGAGAACTTCCTTCGCAAGTTCGACCCTATGATCCAGAAGACTATGACTGACCGCTATGCGGCTGCGGGAGTCAAGCTCCACCGCGGCCACGGCGGTTTCAAGGAGGTGCAACTCATCCGCGATGGCAAGGGCAAGGATCGCCTGCTCAAGCTCATTGGCCATGATGGCACTGAACTCGAGGTCAACGAGCTTCTCTGGGCTGTGGGCCGTGCCCCCGAGGTCGAGGACCTGTACTTGGATATCCCTGGTGTCAAGCTGAATGCCGGCGGCCACGTCGTGGTTGACGAGTACCAGAACACCTCGGCTGCAGGTGTTTACGCTCTCGGTGACGTGACCGGTCAAGCTGAGCTGACCCCTGGTAAGTCGCGATCTCCTTTTTTTTTTTTTTTCGTCTAAAGAAATACACTGACTCAAATCCTGCAGTTGCCATTGCTGCCGGTCGCCAACTCGGCAGCCGCCTCTTCGGCCCTCCCGAGTTGAAACACTCCAAGATCTCGTACGAGAACATTCCTACAGTCGTGTTCTCGCACCCCGAGGTCGGCTGCGTCGGTCTCACCGAGCCCGAGGCCCGCCAACGCTACGGCGACGATAAAATCAAGGTCTACCACACCAAGTTCACTGCCATGTTCTACGATGTCGGCTTGTCCCCTGAGGAGAAGGCCAAGAACCCCACCGAGATGAAGATCATCTGCGCCGGTCCCCAGGAAAAGGTTGTTGGTCTGCACATCCTTGGTCTTGGTGTCGGTGAGATGCTGCAGGGCTTCGGTGTCGCTATTAAGATGGGTGCTACTAAGCAGGACTTTGATAGCTGTATTGCTATCCACCCTACTAGCGCTGAGGAGCTTGTGACTATGCGGTA
Organism: Penicillium sp. CF05; assembly: GCA_002916455.1. Taxonomy (NCBI): domain Eukaryota; kingdom Fungi; phylum Ascomycota; class Eurotiomycetes; order Eurotiales; family Aspergillaceae; genus Penicillium; species Penicillium sp. CF05. Next base: position 8,803 of record PKQL01000298.1, read on the forward strand.
ATGCTGTCCAAGAAGAGAAAAGTAGAGGTATGTGTGATTAATAGTCTAGAATATTCCGATATTATACTATTTTAATATTTTGTTCTTGGGCTAGTGTATCTCTCAACCGAGCCAAAAAAAACCACATGCTACTGCCTGAAATAGTAGGGAAATGGTGGGGTGTATTCTTTGGGGGCAAAAGAAAGAACTGTATGGCAATAACTACGTTAGAATCCCATATATCTCTAGGTCTATATCCCCTGTATCCCTCCACTCTCCTGTTTGACAGGTGCAACGGAGAGAACCAGCGAGGTATACCTAGAACTAACCTCGAATAAAGAAACAAAGCGATAGGGCAACAACTGTAAGAAGTCAAACCTAAGGTTGGAACTCCACATTATCAATGGTAGCCGCGCTGAAGGACTCCAAGATTAGGGCTTGGAAAGTATATAAGTCTTCAACTCGTTACCTACATGTACCCATGCCAGTGACGGGTTTAATAGGTCAATATCTTGGTTACGGCACTACCAAGGAATTTTCAGTTGTTCAACAATCCAAAGTAATACCTACAACATAGGTAACTCACACCTACTTGTCCATGATCGGAATAACCCCCGCAGCCCTGCCCAGGTAAGGTGGGGATTGCGATGAGTAATCCCACACAAAACTGCCCCGCAGACAAGATTATGTCCTTTTCATCTGATCATCCAATTCTTTTCATCTGAACTACATCGCTGGCTAAGTGTGCCAAATACCGCACAACAAGCAGCCAATTAGCAGCCAAAGCAGCACAAACAACCCGACAATTTGCTGATCCCGGCAGTTTCATATGTACATGACCACGTGCGCAGACTGAACCGGTAGGCGGTCTGATTCTGCCACAAAATGGGTGTTATATTGAACTTTAAGGATGTCCTTTCGCCCTTCGGGGCATATGGTCAAATGAAAATATACAGAGAAGATTAGCATGGCCCCTGCACTAAGGATGACACGCTCAATCAAAGAGAAGCTACCTATTTTTTTTTTTTTCTTACAGACCCTTTATTACTATTCTATGGTGTCGGCTTTTTAGCTCTGTACAATGCCTTTGCTACTTCTTGGGACATCACGTGCCACCGTAGACGGTCGGTGTTCAATCTGCACTATGCGCGAATCTAGAATATAAATGGGATATTTACCACTGCGATATTTTTTGTATCTTTTTCTTCGGCAGTTGTAGGTGCATAGAGTTGTATGCAAGAATAGCATCTGCAGACTTTATAGCTTATGTGGGGCTTTCTTTGCCGTTGACCTCGGGAGGCGTCGGCAAGCCGATGGCCAAATCAATACCCGTATCCAACGGGGATAAAATCATTTGATTAATATCTACATATACCTACACGTTGAGATGACAGATTGTAGCCCAGTCTCTCATATTTAGAGCCTTAGAATGAAAAGAGAAAAGATAGACAGCACTTCTCAAGAGCCCCATTATTAGCACCACATTTCAGCCCCGCATAATAAGAGTCTCCACGTGGAGAAGAGATGGGGAATATCGGGAAATCCCCTTGAAAACTACTCTGGGGAATTTCCCCAGAATCATTTCTCTGTACCAAGCAATTCTCCTGGAATCAACAAGATAGCTTTTTTACCCAACTACATACAACATGGCGAACAAGCTTAGCAGCGCCCCACCCTTCCGGGCCGAGCAGATGGGCTCCTTACTACGTCCAGACAACCTGCTCGAGGCGCGCGAGAAGATCGCCAATACCGGGATCTCCGCGGAAGCCGCCGGACTTCCAGCCATCGAACAAGAAGCCGTCCGTGAGGTTGTCAAGATGCAGCAAGACCTCGGGTTCAAGGCCGTGACATCTGGCGAGTACAACCGCACCCGATTCTGGGGATTGATGTGGGATGAGTTCCAGGGTAAGTGGTGAAATAGTTGCCGAGCTATACCGATCTATTCATATACAAACAAACAGCCATGCAAAGAAAACATAAACTAAAAAAAAATCACCAGGAACAATCCGACTCCAAAACGCCGAATCCTCAATGTTCAGACTCTACCACCCAGATGTGGTAAGTCTGCTCGAAAAAGAGCGCAAAGTAATGCCCGGCGAGTCCGTAATCGCAGGCAAATTATCCCACAGCGTCTCAGCCTCGCAGTCCAACCTACACGAACTACAGCTCGTGCAGGCGTCGCTGCCGCAGAGCGAGTGGCGCAATATCAAGCTGACGATGATCACGCCTGCGTGGTTCCACATGCGCTACAAGCAAGGGCGCGCGTACACGGCGGACGCCTATTCCAACGATGCGGAGTACTTCGCCGATGTCGCGAAGGTGTATCGTGCCGAGCTGGCGTCGCTGTATGCGGCCGGTCTGCGGAACGTGCAGTTCGATGATCCTGGTATGGCGTATTTCTGCTCTACGACATTCCGCGAGGGATGGGAGAGTGATCCCGATAATGAGGGGTCTGTGGAGGATCTGTTGGATGCTTATATCAAGCTATACAATGATTCGCTTGCTGGCTTGCCTGCTGATATGCATACGGGTATTCATCTTTGTCGGGGCAATTTTATTGGTGGGCGACACTTCTCTGAGGGGTCGTATGATATCATTGCGAAGAAGCTGTTTGAGGACTTGGATGTCGATACTTTCTATCTGGAGTATGATACTGAGCGGGCTGGGGGCTTTGAGCCGCTGAAGTTCTTGCCGAAGAACAAGAATGTTGTGGTTGGGGTTATTAGTACTAAGCTGCGTGATATGGAGGATAAGGAGGCTATGAAGGAGCGTGTCTACTCGGCTGCTGATTTTGTTGCTGAGGGATCTGGGGAGACCAGGGAGGAGGCGCTGAAGAGGGTTTGTATCAGCCCTCAGTGTGGGTTCAGTACTCATGAGAGCGGGTATCCTCTTCTTGTTGAGCATCAGAAGAAGAAGTTGAGTCTGGTGAGGGAGATTGCGGATGAAGTTTGGGGAGAGGCTTGAGATGGGGATTCTGATTGAGATGGGTTCTTTTCCATTTTTCAACAGCAATAAGAACCTTTGAATCTTGGTGTAGATGTACTTTCTGTATTCAACATGGCTTTTGGTGGTATGGGGTTGTGAAGAGTTTACTAGCAAATCATTAAAATGAAATTTCAATTAAAAATTGATAGACTACAGTGACTGCATCTACGAAAATGATACCCAATCTAGAATGCCTATCCAAGTAGAGCGCATTGGAGACAAGGAAATCACAGTGCAAATGCAGGTAAATTCGGAAACATCAGGTAACATGTATGAAAATGTGTTCCTTGCGCTTGGCGATATGAAGGGCGGACAGCAAATTATCCTTACTTCGGTTCAGAAAACCAAATGCTCGTAGATCCAGATGGTATGATTTGTCAAGATAGTGTCAAATCACACGCGGGTTATGACCATGCCGACGGTCTGACCACGCTCCAATGGATCCCAGCGCCAGAACATTGGCGTATTGGCCTGGTGGAATCAATAGAAATGCAAGTCGTGGTAAACGGCGCCTGCGCCGTGGAAGTGCCCCCGGAGGAGGATGCAATATTCGAAATAGCCGGTGGCAAGCTCAGATATTTTGCGACGGGGCGTGAAGACCATCCGTGGAACTGCCCGTGCCGACCTGATCCAGCGCGACGGCGTGAAGCGCTGGTTTCTCGGAGATATGAAGGAGGCCCTCTTCTTTAAGTTTCATTTGCTTTTTCACCCACTCAGCCACTTCCTCATCCGCCGTCATGGCGGATGAAGCGGAATCGCCGGAGTCAGACTCCTCGGGTAGTGGGGCGCTGTCGCCACCTGACTCGGTTGGTGGCTGCATGAGAGGGGCTAGCCAAGGGTGTCGGAGTAACATGTTGTAAGTTGGACGATTTTTCGGGTTCTTGTCGAGGCAGGCCCGGACGAATGCGTGCGCTTCTTCCGAGAATCCCTCTGGTAAAGTTGGGGGATCTCCGTGGACGATAGCCTAAGATGGAGAAGATCAGAATGTTGAACCTGGAAAGACTGTTGTCGGAGAACTCACGTGTAACTGGCTGAAAATGTTGTTGAATGTTTCTGGTGGGTATGGGTATCGACCCATTGCGCATTCGATGATGGACAAGCCTAAACTCCATACATCGCTCTGCACGCTATATGTACCAGCACTCGGCGCTCCCGATTGTTGCATTCCACCTCCGGCGATTCGTTCAGGCGCCATATAACTCTGACAGCCGATATTGGTCTTCGCAATACTAGAGACCAGATTTCCGCTGACACCAAAGTCACAAATCTTGACCTGGCCCTTGCTGTTGACAAGGACGTTGGTTGGCTTCACATCGCGGTGAATAATATTGTGGTCCTCCTTCAATGATTTCAATCCCATTATGGTGGACAGAGCCACCTTCCGCAGAATGTTCTCGGGAACACCGCCTTCGTAGAGCTTGTCGATCGAGCCGCCATCCATGTACTCGACACACATATAGACGGCACCTTCCTGGAAAAAGGCTCCGTAGAAATCGATGATGAATGGGGATATACAGCGGTGTAGAATGTCCAACTCCATAATGATTTGTGCAAACTTGGCTTCGTCCAACTCCAAGCGAATCTCCTTCATGGCCATGACCACGCCTGAGAGTTGATTCGGCCCAGATTCTGGACTTTCGTCCTGGCCTGGAGGACGACTGACAATCCCACCCAACCCCAGACCTGGCTTTCGTAGATGCGGTCGAGAGTGCCGAACCTTGTAGACCGTTCCGTAATTACCTTTTCCCAACTCATCCAAGCGATCTACTTCATCCAGTGATAGTTTGAAGCTGTGGCCTGACGAAAATTCGACTCCACCTCCGTGTAGAATGGCCTTGTTTTTGAAACTGAGAGTGCCCTCTTTCGTGTCAATGAACTCGGAGTATTTGCTAAAGGCAGACTCCCCATTTTGCTCGCCCTGATTTTCATTGTTACCTGCTGCAGGAGGTGACGGACCAGCGACATCTGATAGCTTGAGACCCGGCTTCATGCGCTTCGCCGCTAGCCCTCCCGGCCGAGGCGAAGGGCCAGGGCCAGCGGCGGGGGCAGGGGAAGATGACCAATTTTGCGGATTAGGTCGTGCGGCACCCGGGGGCATGCCGCCAGCAAGCGCGCCGCCTGCACTGCCTCCTTGAGCCATGGGGATCTGACCCGTCGAAGCAGCAGTATGTGGCTGTGGAGCGCCCTGGCGAGATAACGAAAATGCCTTCATTTTTGCCATAATGTCTTGATTTAATACACCGGCTCCCTGCGAGCTCATTGACGGCTTGGGGTGTGGTGAGGTCCCAACCCCCCGCCGCGCAGCATTGACCTGGCCCAGGTGTGTGGATGAGGCAGATAGGCCGGTTCCCGAAGATTCGCGGGAGGGGAGGACAACGGGGCTCGAGGTCTGTCGGGAAAACGGAGGAACCGTAGGGTCGCTGGGAGAGGGAGCATCGGCTTCAGGCGCGACCTCCCCAGGGGCAAAATCTCGTTCATCAGCCATGGCGAGATGAAGGTGGGCTATCGGGGAAGTTGAGCCGACACCAATGGCCGGTGTAATTGCTGTAATTATGCCGTTTTTGGCTCTGGCTGCACCGAATGGCAGCACTGTAGAAAAAACAAGCGAAAGCAAAGACGACAAGCGAAAGCGGAAAAAAAGTGATTTGGTAGAGGGAGAAAGGAGGGGCAGAAATGGCAGATGGTATCGCAATGTGAAGTCACTTTCGGGCCGTGATAGAACGTGGGGAAAACCGATTTCAATACGGTATTGTATATTTCCGGTATATTCTGGTGCATTCGGCCTTTTTTTTTTTTTTTTTTTTTTAAAAAAAAGTTTTATCTTTTCTCTCCTTCGCTCCTTCTCTATCTTTTGATATGTACTTAGGTATTTACATATAACTCCTTTCTACTATTTCATATCCAGTCTATTTCAATTTCTTTACTATTGTGTGTAGGGAATTGAATCTCCAACCGGGCCGCTACACCAGCCAATCACATGACGCCAATCAGCAAGAAGCAGGTTTTCTCCGTGTTGTCCGCTTGTCTGCCGTGTTTCGATCAAAGAAAGTGGCTTATATCATTTGATATGATCTGTGTAGCTGACGACAGCCTGCGTCCCGGTCATTGATTAGCCGGTTTTTGCATGTCCTTTTGTCGCCCATTCGAATGGCCATGCCAAGATGTTGCCTGGGTCTGACAACCCCAGTTGTGAGACTTGAAGGTAAACCCTTTTGAAATCATCCTGTAAATCCCATACGCTCGGCCACGCTGCACCTCATTGCGAGTCGTTGACTCATTTTACTCCACTGTTATCCCGAGCATGGCCGATTGTTGGCTCGGATAAATGGTCCCATCCTCTGGGCCCCGACAAAGTTCCCTTGTTTCCAAGTTTGGGAACCAGCTTAACCTGGAGCACGTTCCTCTAACCCGGGATGAGATAAGGTTCTATTGGTCAATCTACTTTTACTATACACAGTGCACTGCGCTCGATATACCTATCGCTACAGTGGCTATCAAACGAAGGTATCAAAATTGTACCTGAGAACAGACCTCCGTTTGGCATAGCGGGGCAGAACGCCTTCGGGCACAAAGTGTCATTCGAGGTCTTACCCCTTGAAATCGCCTTCAGCGAAATATTCATTGCCCACTCTTTTATAATTGAAACAATACCGTCGTCTTATTGCATATTACAACTTGTCACTTGGTATCCTAAATGCAACCTTGTTTGATTTAAGCCTAAATCTTATCATTCAACATGTTCCAACTTTCACGGCAAGACATATCCCCCGTCAATAAGTACATCACTACCAGTCATAAAGGTAGATGCATCACTGGCGAGGTACAGATACAATCCCTTGATTTCCTTCACATGGCCTTGCCTTCCTAGTGACGACATACGGTATGCCTCCTGGAGGGCGGACGGGCCGGCTCCCATCTTTGTATCGAAAAAGCCTGGCGAAACGATGTTGACTCGGGCAAATTCCCGCCACTCACGGGCAAGTGATTTTCCAAAGTGGGTGACGTACGCTTTGGTCGCATTGTAGACAGGCTGGTCAGTAGGAACGTTGACAATGTGTGCGCTCATACTCGAGGTAATGATGAGATTGCCATGGCCTTGCCGTGCGAATACCTCACCAGCATATTTAGCACAATACACAATGCCGTCAACTAATTCTCGGTCAATACCACGATCTATTATCTTGTGGAAGGAAAGAAGAAACGGATCCATACCATTCACAGACATCTGCTTCCTGTACTCTTCGAGGGACTGTTCCAGAATAGGCTTCGAGATCGCCATGCCTTCTCTAAATCAGCTGCCATACATCAGAGTTGCCGTGGAAAACTAACCCGCATTGGCAATGAAAACATCAATCTTGCCGAAATCGGCCACGACCTTTGTAATTGTCTCGGATACTTGAGTGGACTCCGAAACTGCAGGTGACAACTTAGCATTTTGTCACACTTATGAGCATGAACCTCCAAGTGCCCGCTTACCATCGACCTTGTAAGCAGAAGCCTTTACATCATGCTCCTTTGCTAGGGCCTGAGCTTTCTCGATAGCGACGTCATTTCTGTTAATATGGTCAACAGATTACATATGAGACATACGATGAATAGAGGGAAACTTACGAATTATACCACAGGGCAACGTGAGCGCCGGCTTCAGCCATAGACTGTGCTATCGCATGACCAAGTCCATCTGCAGCCCCAGTAACAACAACCACCTTTCCGTTCATCTTAAACTGCTCCAAAACATTTGAAGGCGTATCCGGGAATGGACGAGGGAAGCCCTCCCGGCTCTGAGCGCAGTCTTCAATGCTCATAGACATCTTGTATGCTTTTTGTCGTGGTTGAGGTTTGGAAGAATTATGGGAGAACCCCTCATTATAAAGTATCCAATGTGGTGTCCCCGTTGACCCACTGTCGGTGCAGTGTTGCCCGGGACGATCTAAGGCCAAGCATTATGTCGTACATACGTGACCTGGATATTTCAATTGATATCCGATAATCAACGAAAATCAAAGAGAACCAGAGACCTGATTGAACAGTTAGTATATAAGGAAATGGGAAAGTGGGGAGATGCGGGGATCTTCAAAGTCTCCTATATCAGATTCACTCTAGGGAGCTTATTCTTGACCTGTCCCGATTTATTAGTGTATATGATAACTCCCTGACCATAAGCGGTTACACGAACACAAGTATGACAATCTTTTCCCAACACCGTGCTTAGCGACAGTGGGCGATAAACACTCCCCAACCCTTTGCAACACACCATCCGCATGCCAGGTATCCTGTGAACCACGGCCTCCAAGAAACCGGATTTTCAGTCTCCCGAAACCTTTAAGCAGCAATCATCTACCAATATGAGCCCCAGGAGGTACCCCTTGTTCCCTAAAACAGTGCCTGCACCATCATCACTGGGTCATCCTCTGCACCGGACGAGTGGTTTGATTTTCCTCGACATGAGACCGACGGATATGTTGGTGATTCGAAACCTAATGTAAAGGATGATACGTCCATAGGAGGCAATATTGCCGAGAACTTACACCTGCTGCCTCCTGCGCTGGAGGCTATCTCCGCGGCCAGGGCCTTGGTTGATTCCAAACGGATCATCAGAAACGTAGGTCGGGCAGTATCACAGGGGTTGACTTTGAAGATCACAACTCGAGTTTTCCACAGCCGCCCAGAGCTATCAGAGGTTGCGCTTCATCTCTGGATCTCTCAAACGCCCAACCTCGGCTGTGCTTATCGTGTACGCTAATAGAGTGGGTGATGTCACTACCGCAATGAAAGGCTGGGAACAAAACCAACCGAGGTGATATAAGGGAAATTCGTTACACTCATCAGTGGCATCTTACAAGTGACTGAAATCTAGGGTGAGACTTTAATCATCCGTTACAATTCTCTAAAGATATACTGGTGATCAAGAAGGTTGAGGAAGAAGATACTCCCGGATAGTACTAGTAGCATTGTCAAAAGGGGTAAAGAACAAGTGTATAATACAAATTAAGCAACCAGAGTAAAGTAGTCAGCAGTATGCCAAGAATGTGATTCTTATCATACATAATCTTCTGTTCATCGATCGATAACTGTCGCACAGCAGGACACATAAGTCAGGTTATAAATATTACCTGCAGCCTCAGGGCTTAACGTGGCAACCTAGAATCTTCAGACGTGTACCCTGAAGCATACCTTTAATTTTACCATTTGTTATCCATTCAGAAGATACTCAGGAGATTGTGCAATATGCTGAATACAGCCACTGATGGGGTTACTCGTGGTAACACCATGCTGCCAGAACATGCGCGCACCAATCCCAACGCGAAAGATAGCAAGCATGGTGAACTATGAGTTCTTGAAACGTACCTACATTAAGATCTGTAACACCAAGGGAACATTTGGGTTTGATATTGGTTCGATGGGGTAGCACGTCTATGCCGATCTTGCGTATGACTCTCTATCGGGTAATCCATTAATACGCTTTGGGTGTGCCGTACACCTCACAGCTCCATTGAGCATAATCAATTACCGTGAATGAGTGTATTAATGCCAGAGAAGCAAGCACGAACATCCAATTGTTGGGAGATCAATCCAAAGCAGATTCATGATGGCACAATATGTCTTAGGTGTGGCAGGTGTGGCAGATAGGAATTTGATATAAAACCCTCGGGCTGAGCCCAACAAAATTTGAAATTCTAGACAAATATCAAAATTGACTTTGAGTAGTCTTCAGGACGTTTCCACGTCACTATGCATCTTGCTGAGGTATAAAAGTGATATATGAACCCTATTCATTGCTACATGACTAATAACATTTTCTTCTACTGTAGTATCTTTTTCGCCGAATCCACGAGCTTGGAATTCGATCCATCTTTGGCGTCCCCGGCGATTATAATTTAGCCTCCCTAGACTACATTGCTCCATGTGGCCTCAATTGGGTCGGTAATGTGAATGAGCTCAACGGCGGTAAGTAGATGGACATACTTTCTACTTTGACTAAAACGTGCGAGTCTCATTGTTGTGTTTACGTAGGCTATGCCGCCGATGGCTATGCCCGCATCAAAGGAATAGGCGCACTCATGACTACATTAGGTGTTGGGGAGCTGTCAGCCATCAATGCCCTAGCGGGATCATGCGCCGAGCTTGTACCTGTCATCCACATTGTCGGATATCCCTCAACAGCTATCCAGGAAAAGCGACTCCCGATGCACCACACCCTGGGGGATGGCGAATTTGGGCGATTTGCCAAAATGAGTGCCGAAATATCGAGCGCGGTAGTCGTTCTGAAAGAACAGTCAGATGCGACTAGACTCATCGACGAAACAATCCTCGAGTGCTGCCGTTCTAGCAAGCCTGTCTACATTTGCTTCCCAGTGAATCTTGTCAAGGCAGAGGTAGATCCATCTCCGCTGGGATGTCCTCTGAGTCTCGAACAGCCCAGCCCCAATCCGATGGCAGTTGAAGACTATGCCGTGGACCTGATTCTCGGCCGTATTCGGGCAGCTCAGAATCCGGTTGTCATTCTTGATGGTCTGGCCGGAAAGTCGCACAGCCTGAATACAACAAGGCTATTCGTGCAAAGCTCGGGAATTCCTTGCTTTATTACGCCAATGGCCAAGGGCATCATCGACGAGACCTTGATAAACTTTCGTGGTTTGTACTCAGGAAAACCTTCGGAACCTACCGTTTATGAACAGATCCAATCCTCCGATCTAATCCTAGAGATCGGGCCGCGTCCAACGGATTTCACCACAGCCGGGTTCCAGACCGATATGCCTCATATCGAGACCATCAAATTCGAACGTCACAGAATCCAAATGAAATTCCAAGGGATTCTGGGGGTCGGTATGAATGGTGTGCTTGAAAGGCTCAGCAATGTCCTTGATCAAGGACAGTCAAGATCAGTCTCCACGGCCTCCACGACCTCCACACCTCCCCGCAATCTTAGCGGCACACCCGATATACACGGAACCGCCTCGCCCTTGTCAAGCCCACCCAAAGAGAATGCGAACGGCGAAGAGTTTATGGATTTCGAGGGTAACGTTGTCGACAAGTCTCAACCATTGTCCCAAGACTGGATCTGGCCGCGAATGGCTTCTTGGCTCCAAGAAGACGACATCGTATCCGCAGACATCGGAACCGCTGCCTTTGGCTCAGTATGGACTCGATACCCGCGCGGAGCAGTTCCACTAGTGCAGTTCCTTTGGTCTTCAATTGGCTATGCCGTCGGCGCAGCAGTGGGGGCCGCCCTTGCCGCACGCGAAGACGAGAAAGAATCTCAAGGCACCCAGCGCCGACGTACCATCCTCTTGACGGGCGACGGTAGCCTCCAAATGACTGCACAAGAAGTGAGCACCATGGTCCGCCGCAATCTGGGCGTTATCATGTTCGTTGTGTGCAACGAGGGCTACACGATAGAACGGTTGATCAATGGCATGGATGAGGAGTATAACGATATCCAACCTTGGGACTATAAGCTTTTGCCGGCCGTTTTCCAGGCCGCTCCGAATACTGCTCGCACTTATGCTGTTCGGACTAGGGCTGAACTGAATATGCTGCTCGACGACCCATCGTTTGGCCCCGCTAGTCATTATGATGAGAACAATCCCCCTCCCTTACGTATTGTTGAGTTGTACATGGACAAGTACGATGCGCCGGAATGTTTGCATGAATTGGTTGGCGAAAGTGCGAAGTCAAGGTGATTTGGTTTTCGGTTATTTAGGTTTATGCTTGAGTCCCTTTGCTTTTGAATTTGTTAGTCCATTTAGGTAGATATATAGATTGCTAAAAATGAAAGGACCATTGCTCCTTGGCCCACAGTCTAAGCTAGAGGTTACGTTGGTTGGCATGACTCACTTTAGCTGCGGCTTTGTTTGGCTCTAGTCCAGCTGTGTCAGCCATAAAGTTCTCCTTTCGGCCTTAGTGAGAGCAGTGATTTAGTAACATTTGTTGCAATTGCGACTGAAAAAGCGGCAATGATATTGGATTGCTAACCAAACCCTCAACCAGTGAGTTGCCTCCAAGCTAAGCACACTATAAAGACATAAACTCATTCAAAGAACTAGCAAAACCGTGGCGTAGAACACTAGAACAATGTGATCGTGCTCCATTTCTAAGCGCATGTGTCTGCATCGCTTACAACCATACCCACGATGGTGCCTTCACTAGCACTCCGTAACTGTACTCCAACAGTTCCGCCAACCTTTTTATTCTATTAGCACGCTTTTTCCATTTGATTGGCAGCGTGGGTTACCTACTTGGACAATCAACAATACTGGATGAAGCAAGGGAACAGGGGGGCTTATCGCCAGTTCGTTCACGTGTCCTTGGCCGTGTCTCTTTTAGGGAAAACGAAAATCATCCTTACTTCCAAATTAGTCGCTCGCCCACGTTTGGAAGCACTTTATTTAGATCAGTCGTTTTGAGCCTTCATCCTACCATGATCAACCCCCAAGACAGATTTTGGCTGGATAGGCGGGTGCAGAATAGTGACCTCGGGATGTTACAGGGTGGGCGGTGAAGTGGACGTCAGACGTCCAAAGTTACCGAAAGGCAGCCGTTTCTGGCCTCATAAGCGGTCATTTTCGGCGCCAATCCCACAGGCCCTCATATTCTAGGTGTAATTCCATTTCGGGTAAATATATAGGTTGAAAATGAAGACATTAATTTATTATTTATCGAGGCGAACATGTCAAAAACAATAGGGCTGAAAGTGGAATGCCAAGATCCTGCAAAGCTTGACTAAAAGCTTGGTGTCTCCAGGACTTCAATGTTCCAAAGGTTCGATTTCACGTTTCCCACATGGCTTTTATACTTACCTACATATGTAGGTACATACCTGGATATGTATATGTTTAATTAAAGAAATGCATGAGCAAATACCGAGGTAAGTCTTTTTTATTTAGCTCTACTAACCATAGCCTCTCTTGTTTATTGGAGCCAACGCATAAGCAATACCTCTGCCAACCTCAGCCCCACAGACCTATAATATGGCTGCCTGCGTGCTGGGGGACTTCCTAGTACGGTCTGGACTGAAAAAAAAATAGTTTTAATGCTAGTATATTGTACGGAGTACTATAAGTACCTTTTCTTTCGATAATAGAAACACACAGCCCCGGCTTATTTACCTTCCCCTTTCTCTTTCACCTTTCCCCTCTTCCTGCATATCTTTTTTGTCCACCTCCCTCTTTTTCTAAGAATACAAATTATTCGCCAAAATGTTCGGCTGGTTCAAGTCTTCCAACGACTCCAAACCCACCCAGGAGCCTACCTGGGATGCGACCACTATAGCCATGGAACAGCCCTCCAACGCCGAGGCCATGTCCTCCAACAACGTCGTCTCCCAGCAGCCTGTATGCTCTCCTGTTATTATTCGCTGAGGTTACAACTAATTGGCCTATAGAGTCCTGGGTCCATGAAGATGGAACTCCGCGGTGGCGGTGGTGGTGATGTCTGCTGTGGAATGTGAGTCTTCCCATGTTACTTCGGTGTAAGGAAGATTAGCTAACATCTTTACAACAGATGCGCTGGTATCGCTTGCTTCGAGTGCTGTGAGTGCTGCTGCTAGATATGCCGCTCTGCTATGAAATGCTATATACCGATGTGATCAGCGCGTTGGACTGGAACTTCGCACCTGTGAATAATGCGAGCTACAATGGAAACCACCTTGTGCAATAAGATATTGCCTTCGAACGTCTGTTCACTTTATAATCCGTGTCATATCACGATCCCTTCCCTAGTTGGCTGTCAAGTGCATCACACGGCCTGGTATCGTACTGAGGTACTAGTTAGGACTAGCTATATACCATGGATCTGTTAGAGGAGGATTATTGCCTGAAGGGAATATCCATGACACCTCGTGAGGCTATGGTTGAATTATGTATGTATAGATGGAGCTAAGAAATGGAGAAGACATCTATTTTTTTATATCTCCTAACTGGAAGGGCGAGGATTAACGGAAGCGAAATAAGTCAAGTCTAAATTTCTGAACTGATCTTCTAATTTAAAACGAACGCGCGAATCAATTAGTTAATGCCCGCTGATATGTGAGGAATCTATAGAAGCTTCTTACGATTTGGAAAGGTATCACTAGAATATATATATTGGAGAGTGGCTGCAAGAGATTGTTATGGTGGCCTCTTAATCAATTGATGGTTCTATATAAAGTCACAGGTTACCTGGGTACATAGTATAGCACCACATACATGGTGCAAATGCATAAACACTGATCGATCGCACAGGTCAAACTACACTGTAAATAAAAGCACTAACCAGCACAAAGAATGTCAAAATCCCAACGGCTGGCTATAGCATGAATATGTATTTATTCTTTAGAATATTCATACGTTTAGAAGAATTCAATAGGTTGTTATTTGCCAAAACGCCCTCGTAGCTTCCAAACAGCGCTAACCGCAAAAGGAAATGGAGCTCCCCTCGATCTGCGCGTAAACATCGACTCCAACTAACTTTGCCTAGGTATGGAACAACCATGCCTCACTTGCGTCGCCAACCAAATCCGCGCAACATAGTACCTAATCAAGACTCCAATGCCCCAGGAGACCTCCGAGCACAGTTCCAGACCCCGCCAACGCGTCACACTCCCACCAACCCAATCCATCGACACCAACCCCCCTCCACCGGTCCAAATGGTGTCACACCCGACCCAGTCGCCGTCGCGGGACATCCAGCAGCACCAATAAATCCCTTTACAATATTTGGAAGACCAAGGGTAGAGCAACCACCACCGCAAATGATGGATGACGATGACTTTGATGATGATTTCGACCCGCGCGGGCACAGCATGCAAGAGCTTGGGAACGACGGGCCACTTGACTTCGACGATTCCTTCGCCACTGGTCAGGATATCGAAGGACAATTTGATGACTCCGATATTGACGACGAGGAACTGGAAGAAGAAGTCGAGGACCAATTCGAGGACGAAGAGGACCCCGACCACGAGATGCACGATCGCGGTACTGATCCCTGCATAATCTCTTCATGGCTACGCCTCAAGATTGTGAGCTAATATTTTTGTATAGAAAAATCACCCTCCCCTTTACCACCCAACTTGCGCGACATCTCATCGCTCGCTTCCTGGACCGTCTCCACCTCCAAGCCGGGCTGCGGCGTCGCGGCCCTCCGCAACCCTTCCCCGTCACAATACTGGCAATCCGATGGACCACAACCGCACACCTTAACCCTCCACTTCTTCAAACTGGTAGCCGTCGTGCGTATCCGCGTATATCTCGATTTCGAGCTCGACGAAAGCTACACGCCCACGAAGATGGTGTTTGCAGCCGGGATGGGCGGCAACGACCTCATCGAGTTCGCAACTTGGGAAGGTGATGGTCCATGCGGTTGGGTTGATGTGCCATTGGAGGGCGTCGGCGGTAGAAACGGCGGGTGGGTGCGCAACGACACTGGGAAGTCCAAACGCCGATCTACTAGTATGCGTCGGCGGACAATAGTGTATCGCAACTGTGATAACCCTGACCACGAGCATGATGATGAGTGTGATCCGTTTTATGAGATTGATGAGCCTGATAGCCAGGACGATGAGGATGATCCCTACTCTGGGAATGTGCTCAAGGCTATGGTCATCCAGATGCGTATTATGGAGAACCATCAGAACGGCAAGGACACACATGTTCGTGGATTCCAAGTGTTTGCTTGTGATGATAGTCGACGTCGGATGACTGCTGCGCCTTCGGCTTCTGCTGATGCTCGGCGCCGCCGTCCTTCTCTGCGTGGGGCTTATGATCTCCGTGGGCGTACTGCAAGTGAAGATGCTGATACTGGATTTACTACCACTGGTCTAGACGAGCCGGAATGGATGGGTGAGCCGGTGATCCGATAAGCAGGGGCTTTTTACAAGGATCAAGTGAAATACTGGCGTTGATTGGCTTACAAAATGCCAATGGAGGTTTTGTTATCGGAGTTTCCTTGTCTTCATGATACCCAGTTCCAATTTTTTTGCATGGGTTTGGGTCTGTTAGTGAATATCACTAGGCATGTTCGTGCCGGTGAAATACATGTTGCATCTTAAAATGGGTATTCATATTTTTAGTTTTCTATGCTAGTCATATCTCATATAGAAACATTCGAAGGCGCTGCTTTATATCTACTTAAGCAGCTTCTCCAGCTCGGCAGCGACGGCATCGCCAACCTCGGTAGTCTTGGCTGTGCCGCCAATGTCGCCAGTGCGGACACCAGCCTCGATGACGTTGCTCACAGCCTGCTCAATCACGCGAGCCACGTCGATCATGTTGAAAGAGTACTGCATCATCATGGCAACAGACAGGATAGTAGCGACGGGGTTAACGATGCCCTTGCCAGCAATATCGGGGGCGGAGCCTGTAACTGCCAGTTAGCCATGGCCAGGACCAAGATTGGCAGAAAGCAATAAAGAGGACAGAACACATACCGTGAATAGGCTCGTAGATACCGTTGACACGGCTCTTGCCATCAGGAATACCGCTCAAACTGGCACTGGGAAGCAGACCCAGAGAACCGGGGATAACACTAGCCTCATCACTGATGATATCACCGAACAAGTTGCTAGTAACAACAATACCGTTCAGCTTACGGGGGTCCTTGATCATGAGCATAGCAGCCGAGTCGATGAGGTGGTGACCAATGGAGACCTGGGGGTATTCCTTCTCCATAACCTCGGTGACAACCTTGCGCCACAGACGGCTGGTAGCGAGGACATTGGCCTTGTCCAGACTCCAGACGGGCAGGGGCGGGTTGTGCTGCAGAGCAAGGTTGGCGGCGAGACGGATGATGCGCTCGATCTCCTCGCGCGAGTAGGGCTCAGTGTCCATGGCGTATCCAGAGCCATCGTCCTCTTTGCGTTCACCGAAGTAAATACCGCCCGTCAGCTCACGGATGATGTTGAAGTCGACGCCGCGACAGACGTCGGCCTTGAGAGGCGAGCTCTCGACCAGCGAGGGCGCAGCGAAGTTGCAGGGCCGCAGGTTGCCGAATGTGCCCATCTCCTTGCGCAGCTTGAGGATACCCTGTTCTGGGCGCACGGCGCCAGTGCCCCATTTCTGTTGGTCCCAATGTGTCAGTAGGCTTGTTCTTGGTGTTTGTGCGGGGAGGAAGGGAACGGAGGGGTTGGGGATGTAGACGTACGGGACCTCCAATAGCACCGAGGAGAACGGCATCGGCGTTCTTGGCGGCGTTCAAGGCCTCGTCGGTCAAGGGTGAACCGGTAGCATCGATGGAGGCCTGTAATTGTTAGCCATTGAGCCTTTGTCGCGTGGATGGAGTATACTCACACCACCGAGTAGGTGATCCTGCAGGTTAAATGTAACACCACGGGACTTCTCAACGACGCGGAGGATCTGAAATTCAATCAGTATGTCTATACCGTGCAATCCCAGCTTGCAATGTTACCTTGACAGCCTCAGCGGTCACCTATTCTCTAATTGTCAGTCCTGTGTTCAATTCCCCCACAAGAGCTCTCAATGACATACCTCGGGACCACAGTGGTCACCACCAAAGACGACGATATTAAAGGAAGACATAATTTAGTATATGAAGAGAAATGATTGACTCAATTGTCGGGTCAGGAGCTTTCAGAATATAAAGGCGGGTGGATTTCGAGGTCCAACCCCGCCAACTCCGACATCGGCGCCGGTGACATAAACCCAATCATCGGCGTCGCTTATCCACGGTTACATCGATGAAGATATACTATTCATTCACTTGTTTCAATTTTGTTTTGCCCTTGAATCTAGAAAATTGTTGATCTTTACTCCTACGCTTACACTTATGGTGTGGTCTTTCCTGTCCATCTACAGCAAGCAACCCCTTTATTTATTCGTTGACGATTCCAGCGACTAACAAGTCAAGTATACCAAGATGCCATGGATTGAGTCTAAAGCTTGTCTGCGAGTGTCAAGCTATTCCTGATCACGGCCTTAAAGCTGTGAAGCAGTGTCTCTAACCTGTGACGACATGACCGGGTGCTCCTTCCCTCCACGTTTCAAATGAGGGTTTTCCTCTTCATGAAATAATACTTTCTTGGATACCCGTGGACGACGTGGACGACTGTCGATTATTGTCTATGGCAGACTATATACCGCTCATTACGACAACAGCGCCCGGAGCCTGTCATAGGGTCCGACCCCTGGGGTCTTTGGACGCTTAATTTCATGGTCAATTCATTACACGCGTAATATCTAGTCAAAAGGTCGCTTCTCGTCCTATTGTTATCCACTGCCAATATGGATTCGCATCCCGATAGACTAATCATTTATGCTTGCGTTACCGATATAGATGGTCAGGGCTGGGGAAGATTTCTGTCCAATTATCTTAAATCGTGCATTCAATCCTACGCTTCCCCCGGCACCCTACGATAATATACATATTCCAGCTGGATTTGACTTATGAACACCTCCTAGAAGATGGTTTATTCTCGATTTGGATGTTACTGAGCCACCCAACCTGGACGTTTTGCAACTATGTACCCAACAAGTATACCTTGTAACTCAACAAAGTGAGAAGGGGTGAAAGGCCCAGTCAAAATCTTTAATGTTTAACCTTTCTGATACACTGCATCATTCCTCGTATCCATAGACCGAAAAGCAAAGGACAGGGCTGCTCAGTATGCCTGCGGAGGTAAAGAGGAGCAGAAGCTTGCTAAAGACATGCATGAATGCAGAAAGTGATTCATAACGAAAAAGAATGAATGACAGAGCATGGTGCTTCAAGATGCTACTAGCCTTAGTTTATACGTACCAGTCCAATGTATATAGCCTCTAGATGTTCGGAGATATGTATTCGACAAGACTAGTATCCCTACATATCTACGAATCTCCCGATATTAGACTTTACACTACTAACTGCCGAGCATAGTAGAAGAGCTATCTGCTCTCGCTATAATATAAAGCTAGTTGTATTGTTTATCGCGAAGTAAAAGGCTTGACGGGGAAGATGCAACAGCATGAAAATGAGATCGTCCTGCTAAGCGAGTAAGTATGAAATAGAGGGGAACAAGGAATCTTTGGATAATTGAATATCGGAAAATTACACATCGCATTCTAAGAGCTGGTTGTGACCGGTTTGTTAGACTGGATCTAGGTTGTAATATACAATACATATCGGCATCTCTCTCTATACATATTTCTCCCGTCTATGATGGCCCTCTTGAAAATTTTTGCCTTAGTGCTCTGCGTCGGACTGATTGACAACTTCCTTCCTGTGAGCGATATAAGGCTTTCGTCTGTCTGACATGTCAAGTGCAGCCAACGAGACAATGACAGCCAGTGTTAGACCCTGTGCATAGACACGAGCCTGCACAATCTTTTGTTTGCCCGTCAGGTACGGGTTGCGGCCCACTAAAATAAAGGAACCGACCA
Organism: Penicillium sp. CF05; assembly: GCA_002916455.1. Taxonomy (NCBI): domain Eukaryota; kingdom Fungi; phylum Ascomycota; class Eurotiomycetes; order Eurotiales; family Aspergillaceae; genus Penicillium; species Penicillium sp. CF05. The sequence continues at coordinate 28,116 of PKQL01000298.1, forward strand.
TACTGGCAGCAAAAGTGACACCAGCTAGCTTGTATTTCTGGTCCCTTACCCAACTGAACAGCTGCTGCGATGTACTCTGTTGGTTGGATTCCATTGTTGGGATATACTTGGGTCTGTCACGAGACTGGGAGAAGTGTGATCTATGAAAGGCAGTAATTAGAGGTATTCCCTGTCGAGTATCAAGGTAGAAACACTTACTCTATATGATCAAGTTCTGTTTAGGAGGTTGCAAGGGTCATAAACATAGCGAGCAAGTTTAATTGAGCATTGTTATCTCTTCGGATCCGACTGATACGATCAATCTCCGATAGATAAGAGTCTCGGCCGGTGAAACTTTCTGCCGCAACGATCTTTCTCCACTTCTCCCTCGCTCTAACCATATTCGGTATCGACTCGTTGGTCCATTGAACGGAGTTCCTGCCGAAGTCGAAAGGACCATGGGTGTTTAGACTCTAACTCGATTTCCAGGAACGAGAAATTTGACCTCGGCCCCCTGTTACTTATATTTGCTTCAAGGCCTTCGTCTCTGTTCTGCATCTTATAACTCATCCTAGGTGCTTCATACCCGTCAATAATAACAATATTCTCCTTCCTTAGTCTACGGTGAGTCTCTTATCAACCTACTCATTTTCAGCCCATTTACTGATGAATCAGTCTGCTTAGCCATGTGGATCACACGTGGAATCTCGCTCATCAATTTTGGAGTTGCGTCTTCAGCGTTGGCATTCCAAGTCTTCGTCTTATACCCATGGCACCATCAGTTAGACGATGAGTTCAAAGCCTTGAAAAAGGAACACCAGCGAGTACTGCACCAACTCGATCAACGAAAACCCCTGTGAGAGTATAAAGGGGGATTCAAAATCGATGACATGGACGAGATGTGCAACGATGCAGGCGACGAAGACAACCCTTTCACTTTTTGTTTTCCAGCTTTCGTTTCTGTCATGGATGGAGTATTTGAGCGTTTTCCTTATAGACCAGTTCGAAGCGGCTCGTCTTTTGCTTGAATACACATAGAAAAAATACATCAGTTTTTGCAATCCATATTAAGAGGATAACCGTATCATCTTTGATCAGCATGTCTCTGATAATGACTGTCTTATGTTTTGCCCATCATCCACTATGCTGTCCCCACTTATAGGCTTTTAGTATGTACTATGTAAACCAATCATAAATCAATCATTACTCTCATAAAACAGTATAATAATGCGGGCTATCCTTGGATGTATAAGGAAATGTAGATCGTGGATGCGAGAAATTGCCGGGTTACGAAAGACCCGATTTCATCGGCAGTCACCCATGGATACTGATGGTCTGACGTTAGTAAGTTATTGAAATTCCCGAGTTCGACGGCCAACTCCCGGCCCGGTAATAAACTGCAAGCGTTGAAGTTGCAAGCTGATCGCATTACATGTATAATCAGTAACTACCTAGGTACGTTGGTTAGTTTGAACTAACCAGTCTATCGCAGACTATGTCCCCGCTAGGGAGACCATAGCATCCGTAAATCTCTATCTACTACAAGATGGAATGACGCCTCACCAGAATTGGCAGCGTTCGGAAAGTCCTGGGCATGTCTATAGAAGTACATGTAGGTAGGATTTCTGAACGACCCATCTCAGCTGGCTTCGCAAGTGGTCTTGTAAATGGTCTTGTACAGTGACAATCTTGAACATCCGGTTAGATTGTCTGCCAAGGTCTACAGAAACTGGCGGTGTGGGTGTGAAAGCCTTTAGTTTTACCTAAGTCTCGAACGGATCATGACTCCGAATGGAATCGGTGTAATTCCTAACAGGGCTGCTCACATTTTACATACGTACATACATGTAGTCAAGTATCTCCGTCTAACGTGAAAGGGTCTAGACTGTATCCATGTTGCAGAATAGATTGTGTCCCGCATGTCGCTATTTATTGCACTAAGTTATACGCTATGCCGATCCTCTAATAATGGCAAGCATTTCCTCGCCCTTTGGTGCAGTGGTGAGATTCTCGTACCCAGTAGAAGTCACGAGAATATCATCTTCAATGCGCACTCCACCAATATGAACATATTTTTCCGCGACATCAAAATCAATATACCGGGCATACGGCTGCTGGCGCGCGTTAGCCATAGCCAGAGGAGAGAAATAAAGACCTGGCTCAACAGTCACGACCATTCCCTCTTCCAGCAGCGGAGCGGAGAGAGTGCACGGCGAAAGGCAGGTGGAGTTCAAGATCGGGCGATATTGGAGCTCATCGGACCGCTGAAGAGCCATGATTGACCGCTCCGATACATCATGGACTTCAAGACCGACATGATGACCAAGTCCGTGTGGGAAGAATACTTTGGATGCGCCAGATTGACGAATCTCAAGATTCGTTCCGTTCTTGAATACACCCAGCCCCAGGAGACCCTCGATCGCGATGTCATGGGCTAGATTGTGGAGAGATAGATAGCGTGTCCCTTTCCGGATCAATCGGATACACTCCTCTTGCATGCGCTCTACTAGCTTATATATATCCCGAACGTAGTCGCTAGGCCACTCGCCGGTAAGCGGGAAGGTCCGCGTCACATCACTCGCATAGCAGTTCCACTCTGCGCCGGCATCGAGACAAACGAGGGGTTTCTTGTTGAGAGTTTCGTTATTTCGGTCGTAGTGCAGGACAGCGGCGTTGGGCCCTGATGCTGCGATAATCTGGTATGCCTGGTTCCGGGCCCCGTGCGAGATACAGGTGTTCAAAAACGATCCTTCAATCTGGGACTCATTGGACATAGAGTGGATACTCTCTAGGATTCTCCGATGAGCAAGCCCCGAGACTTTGTTGGCCCGGCGGATCATTTGGATTTCATATTCGTCTTTGACGCCTCGGGCTGTGTCCATAGCTGGCCTGAGCTGTTCCAGGTCCAAAGGTAGATCTTTTGGCAAATGCTCGGGCTTCTCCGAGTCATGGATGAGGTACAACTCGCTGCCTTGCTTTCGCTCGTCCAGCCACGCCTGCAGCTCATATTTGAGCGAGGCGTGATACCGTACATGGTCCACATCATATCGGTCTTGCGCGTCCTCCCGTGAGAGGGTCGGTCCCATCCAAATAGCACGGTGGAGGTCAAAATCCGGGACATAAAGAGTTAACAGGTCTTGTTCAATATCGTACGTCAGGGAGCAGTCGGGCTCGTCGACTCCGCTTAGGTAGTAGAAGTACCGTCGTTGTCGGAATGGGCGCGATTGATCGGAGTCGCGCAAATTAATTGTTGGCTGTCCGAAGAGGAAAATCAAGCCACTTGAAGCTCCAAGCTTCCGGGCGACGCTGCGCGCATGGTGCTTGGCTGGTGAGAGCGGTCTGGTCAGCTCGAGTCTCAGACGATCACCGGTCGGGGTTCAGTGGAGTAGCAGACAGGTATGTGAGAGGGCAAAGGAGGGCAAATGAAGGCATTCCAACCTTGCGATGTGCACTGTAGGGAGAAGTGTACCGACCTGGGTATTTATCGCAGGAGGTAGGTGTCACCACGCGGATATTATAGGAGTCGAGGGGATTGATCATGACGTCCTGAGCCACGGACCCCTGGGCATCTCTATTTGCACGCATTCTTGAAAGAAACCGAAACTTAAACAAAGAGAGCGGAGAGGGATCTCAAGTAAGGAGCCAGGAGAGAGGGGAATAGGAGAGAAGGGCTTATCCTGAGTAGGGATAGATAGACCGTATCAGCCCCAGTGTGACACCTGCTATATTACAGCTACCTAGGTATTTCTTGAGATCAAAAGCCAACATTTTGTTATGGAAAATAAGATTCCTTCAATATTCTAGAAAAAAGGATCTTCAAATCCAGGAACCAACTCATACATTGCCTTGCATTGTTAGTTACAGGGCTCTAGGTCCTGGGCCGAAAACGTCTTAGATAACCCGCCTATTTCATCTGGGCACCTGGGCATCCGCGCCCACTTATCTCTCTCTCACCTCCTCTTAACCACCCCCATCTCAATATTTCTTCGTCTATTGACTTTTCTCTTTTTCCTTTTTTGTTCTCTTACTTGACACATGAACGATGCAGGGTCCTGAGGCTCCGAGCCCCGGTGCGCTCGCAGGCCTGCCATCAACCCTGAGCACGGTGATAGGCAACCCGACGACGTCACCGATTGGCTTTGTCTCCTCAACATTACCATTACCAACGCCGACACAAAGCGATACATCACTTTCGCAGCAACAAATCCAAGCGAATCTACAAAATGTTATCTCCTCTTTGTCGATGGAGTTCCGTCCCGAGACTATGCTGGCCAGTGGCAACTCGAGCGGGTCAACCGGCAAAGGCATCTTGATTGGGATCTTGTCTGCGTTCGGTTCGGCTGCCGTCGCATTTATTGTTCTAGCGATCTTTTTCTTTTTCAAATATACCCGTCGGGGGCGGATCATGCTTGATCGCATCGGCAGGCCTGGTGAATACGACGACGAGCAAGCGTTCTTGCGCGAGGAAGAGGCGGCGCTAGAGTCAATGGATGACTTGGCGCGATCGGAATATTTGCGAGCAAAAGGTAAGACTGGAGATGAATTTTCATGCCTGTCTCTTTGATCATTTTACTAATGGTCTGCAGCTTTTGTTCAAGGAAACCCCCCCGAGTCCGTGCAAAGCGACATCTCCCTATCACAATTCCTCGCGATCCAAGAAAAAGGTGTATCTGCCTGGGAATTCCAGCCAGAGCTGGAAATTGCAAACTGCTTTGTGGAAGGACGAACAGAGATTGAGTTCTTCGACTCGGAGTGCAGTGTGCAGACCAACCTTCCAATCCCTAAGCAGAATGATGTCTACTACTGGGAAGCGAAGATATACGATAAGCCTGATTCGACCATGATCGGCATCGGTGTGACTACGAAACCATACCCCTTGTTCCGAATGCCTGGTATGTGTTGCAACCCAAGTGTTTCTCCCCCGAGGAATTCCCGCTAACAAGCGCTAGGCTTCCATAAAAGCTCTGTTGCCTACCAATCTACGGGACATCGCAGACTCAATCAACCATTTAGTCCCACCCCATACGGGCCTCCACTATTTCAGGGCGATGTTGTTGGTGTAGGCTACCGACCTCGATCTGGCACCGTCTTCTTCACACGGAACGGCAAGAAATTGGAGGATGTGGCTCATAATTATCGCTCGCAAAACCTCTTTCCCACCATCGGTGCTAACGGTCCTTGCACTGTCCACGTGAACTTTGGCCAAATGGGATTCGTGTTCATCGAAGGCAATGTCAAAAAATGGGGCTTGGCC
>PKQL01000299.1:0-33222 GCA_002916455.1 Penicillium sp. CF05
ATTATAATCCAAATATACCGTTACTTTAGATACTGTTCGAATACTATGTATGTACTGAATAGTATCCAATTACCACATATTATAGTACTACATGTAAAGTGGCTCATGGCTCACACATATAAATTATATTAATTGAACAACCTTCCATAGTCATCCCAAGGTCTTCCCCATCTAGGCTCATCTTTAATATAAAATAGTATAATTGGTTAAACACATCAACTATATGGTCACCTGCCCACAGTGGAACCGAACCTTGAACTTCTTCATTTCTTCAATTTTCCCTCGGTGACGTCTCTATCTCAACACCCACCATGACTCGCCCAACCTTCGTAGTCGAACATCTGGATCCCGAGCTGGGCCCGTGGTCCACACTCGAATATGCCTGCATTGCGCGTGAATCCCACGACCGCGGGGCAAGATTTCTGCTCAGCTCTGTGCCCGCCGAGCTGCAGATGCCCGCAGATCTGGCCGCCACCAAGGGCCTCGAGGTCGAGCAGCGTAGTGTCGAGGAGATCTTTGCCGACCGCAAGGATAAGGTCTGCTTGTTGGACCCCTCCGCGCAGACCGAGTTGAGCCCCGAGGATGGTGATACCTTTGAGGTCTTCTTGTTCGGTGGTATCCTTGGTATGGAATTTTCCATTTTTTTTCTTTCCCTTTTTTTTTCTTTTCCTACCCCGCGATATAAACGGATTGAGTTCAGACTGACCTTTTGACTGTTAACTGCGTCTGCAGGTGACGACCCGCCCAGAGGTGTGTACTTGTGTTCTCCATGCACTTCGGCGAGAGACTGACAACCTTGTAGATCGCACCTCGGAATTGAGGAAGAAGGGATATGTCGGCCGCCGATTGGGGCCTAAGCAGATGACTACGGATACTGCTGTGCGAGTTACTCGGTTGGTTGTTCACGAGAAGAGTGAGTGTGAAAAAGTCTGATATATGTACCGTACGCTAATTCTGCCTAGCACCCCTTGAGGACATTCAATATGTCGACTACCCAGAATTGCTCATCAATGAGCATGAACGCACTGAGATGCCTTTCCGCTATGTCAAGGGTGCCAATGAGCAGCCTATCATGCCCGATGTAAGAGTATTGAATTGTCAGAGAGAAACAAGCAGCTAACAGTTTAGGGGATGGTGGATCTTATTAAGAAGGATGCCGACAAGTCTATTGATTTCTTCTAATACTTGAGGACCCCCCAAATTAAACGATAATAAGGTCGGCAAGTGGCTGGCGAAGCGGCTGGGCGTGTTTCAGTAGTTTTTACTAGAATTGAGAAGTTTCACCTTTGATTCATAGGATATAACAAAATACAATGAATTGATAGTCAAATTGAGTATATGTATTCCATAAGAGAGACAGTTAAATATTCCAGTTGGTCAAATATATCTACAATTCATTAAGGGAAATATGTATTGTACAGGTAATACAATAAATACATATTAATTGGTGCATTTATTCCAATTCATCTATAATTACCTGTTTATTTACAATCATTACTCCACAGGCCACGCCAACTTCCTTTGAACTCCGCGTCATTTCTACTGAACACCTCGACTCCTTAGATCTCCTTTCTTTGGCTTTGGCTTTTCTTTGTTTAACACTATCTCTCTCCTATTCTATACATCCATCCAGTGCCATCCAACCCCTCCGAATTTGATGATCTGTTGATTTGCGCCTTCGAGTCCCCGTCCGGGACATCTACTCGACTATTTACCTAAACCTTTATTCTGATGATACCCACACTGGACTGCTGAAATTGAAATGCTCTCACAATTCCTCCCTTCTTCTACGAAGGGCGGTGCCGCCGTGATGTTATTATCCGTACTATCACTGCTGTTGAGCCCGTTGGTGTCAGCCAGTTCGGCTGCTGACTATTATGTGCACTCGTTACCCGGGGCACCGAAAGGCCCTTTCTTGAAGATGCATGCTGGGTAAGTCTCTAGGAAGTTGCTTTTTCTTCGAATCTGCGGCCCTTTCCTAACGCGGCAACTTCTAGACACATCGAGGTCGATCCCGACATCAACGGCAACCTGTTCTTCTGGCATTTCCAGAATCGTCACATCGCGAACCGACAGCGCACTGTCATTTGGCTGAATGGTGGCCCGGGATGTAGCTCCATGGATGGTGCATTGATGGAAGTTGGGCCTTACCGGCTCCAGGACGACCATACGTTGAAGTACAACGAGGGCCGGTGGGATGAGTTTGCCAACCTGCTCTTCGTCGATAACCCGGTCGGTACCGGGTTCAGCTATGCAAACACCAATAGCTATCTCCATGAACTGGATGAGATGGCCGCTCACTTCATTATATTCTTGGAAAAGTTCTATGAACTATTCCCCGAGTATGTGAACGATGACGTACGTTTGCCTTGCCCTCTACTACATTGATTATATCTCTAACTGTGTTACAGCTATATATTGCTGGTGAATCGTATGCCGGCCAGCACATCCCATATATTGCAAAGGCCATTCAAGATCGCAACAAGGGCATTACAGAGAACGGAGGCACCAAGTGGCCTCTCAAGGGTTTGCTGATCGGTAACGGTTGGATCTCTCCTGCAGACCAATACCCTTCGTACTTTAAGTTCATCGAGAGGGAAGGCCTCGCGAAACCGGGCACATCCATCCACCACAACATAAACGCACTCAACGAAGTCTGTCTCTCGAAGCTGGAGACCCCCGGCGCAAAGAACAAACTGGATGTAGGCGCGTGCGAGCTGGTACTGCAACAGTTCCTCGATCTCACCACCGAAAATCACCAGTGTTACAACATGTACGATGTCCGTCTCAAGGACGAGGCCAAATCCTGTGGCATGAACTGGCCCCCCGACCTGAAAAACATTGAGCCGTATCTCCAGCGACCGGACGTCGTCAAAGCCCTGAATATCAACCCAGCAAAGAAATCTGGCTGGACAGAATGCGCTGGTATGGTCCACCTGGCCTTCACCGCAAAGAACTCCATCCCCTCCGTCCACCTACTCCCAGGCCTGATCGAATCGGGCGTCAACGTCCTGCTCTTCAGCGGCGACAAAGACCTTATCTGCAACCATATTGGAACAGAGACTCTGATCCACAACATGGATTGGAAGGGTGGCAGCGGGTTTGAAACCTCCCCCGGCGTCTGGGCCCCGCGCCACGACTGGTCCTTCGAAGGCGAGCCGGCTGGCATCTACCAATCCGCTCGTAACCTAACCTACGTGCTCTTCTACAACTCCAGCCACATGGTTCCGTTCGACAACCCGCGCCAAAGCCGTGACATGCTCGACCGCTTCATGAAGGTCGATATCGCTAGCATTGGCGGCCAGCCTTCTGATTCTCGTATCGACGGTGAGAAGTTGCCACAGACTGCTGTCGGCGGACAGGCCAACAGCACTGCTGCCGAGCAGAATGAGAAGGAGAGGCTGAAGCAGACTGAAATGCACGCGTATACCAAGTCTGGCGAGGCTGTCCTCGTTATTGTGATTATCGGTGTGATCGCTTGGGGATTTTTCATCTGCCGCAGTCGTCGTACTCGCCGGGGCTACAGGGGCGTCTCGAATAATGATATGTCGGACAGTACATCCGTTCTCAGCAGATTCCAGAACAAGCATTCAGGCCGTGATGTTGAGACTGGTGATTTCGATGAGGCTGAGCTCGACGAGCTTCACTCTCCTGGCGTTGAGCGGGAGAATTACGCTGTTGGCGAAGCTAGTGATGACGACGATCATGTTATCACGCATCCGGAAACTGGTGAAAACCGCCAGTCTTCATAACAAGTGATGTTTTTGGAAGGTTTTCTGAATGGGAATTTGCATCTGTTTTTTTTGGGGGGGGGGAATGGATTTTGGCATCTGTATAAAGTAGATGGTGTTCTGGGGTCTTGATTTCTTTCTAAATGAGATTTTTCATTCATTTTCATTCTGGTATCTCTTATGAGGCGACTTACTATTTGAAACCATTCTAACTATGTTGTAGTAATTCGGCCTTGAGAGGTATGATCGGCCTACATCCAAATCCTGCTGTATCAATGGAGGAATCCTGGGTTACTATGGTCTCTAGCTGTTGCTTGTGGTCTCATCTTTGCAGCCCTGTGCTTTACCATACTGCCTAGGTGATATATTGATTATATATTCTTCCTTTGTCTGGCTAAATACATCAGGCCTTTTGTCTATGAGCTATTCAGACCCAATACATGCCAATTCCAAAAAAATCACCGTGTCACAGTCCAAACCTTGACGCTTCCATCATCGGCCGTCGAGACAAGGACCTCCTCCTCACCCCCAGACCCCCGATCCGCTCTTTTCGCCCAGGCAACATGATTAATCTCGTAAATCCCATGTGCTCCATCCTGAACACCGACAAGAACCCACTCCGTCCGCAGTACATCACCAGATGTAGTATCCATAGCGTCTGAACCAGCCTGCTGCTCCTGCTCCTGCTCCCGCGTAACAAACCGCTCCTCATAGAGCGCAATCCGCCCATCCGCACCAGTCGAAGCAACAAGTCCAGTCCGCTTACTCCACGCAACAGCATAAACAGGTAGTTCATGCGCACGCGGGAGCACAGCATCCTCCTCCCAAACCTCATCCGTCCCAGTAGGTCGAATGATACTTGGGATCCCTGTCGTCGCAGAAGAAAGCGGCCCTGTCTGCTGCGATTCCTTCGGCTGACGCCGCCACACGCGCACGGTGCGGTCATCCGAGCAGGAGAGGAGGCGCGGGCCAGAAAGCGCTCTCTGGGAACGCCACTGAGCTTGCAAAGCACTCAGCTCAGACTCGGAATCGGAATGGGCAATTGGTCCGCTCCAATTCCCCTCTGTTTCTTCCCCTTCCCAATCCAAAAACCAAACTGTCCCACCATGACCCTTGATACATGCTACTTGGCCCCAATCGTCCAGATCCTCTCGCCACAGCCGGATGGTATCATCGTAGCTTCCGCTAGCAAGACACTCCTCTGACGGATGCCACGAAACACACTTTACATCGCCGCCGTGCTCCTGCATCACAGCAACGGTCTCGAAGTTGTTATCGCCGTCGTCGAGATCCTCCCAGATCCAAATTGACTTGTCGCGTGAGCATGTCGCCAGCAGCATCCCCGACGCAGACCATGATACGGACTTGACTTCGCTATCGTGGCCGTCGAGGAGGACTGCGAACCGCCATTCTTCTTCGTCTTCTTCTTCGCGGTCTGCGGCGACGGTGCCAGTACCGTTGGAAGCTGCTGTCAAAGTATCGGCTGGGATCGGTTTATCGTTACTGCTCATCCCCATCCCAGCACTGTCTTCCTGTCCGTAACTATCCCACCGCCGCCAGATGCCGACTGTTGCGTCGAAGCTGCCTGTCGCGAGGACGGACTCCCCCGTCATGTGTGGCTTCCATGCTGCTGTGCGAACGGAGCGCTTGTGGCCACCCGTAATTGTGGAGAGGAGAGTAAAGTTTGTGAGGGAATAGACTCGGATGGTCTTGTCTGAGCTGCAAGTTGCGACTATTGGGAGGGTTGGGTGCGGGGCTGTGAGCCAGGTCCGTTCTTGGGAGGGTGGTGTTAAATCGGATAGGTGTGTTATTGTGACTTTTGGAGACATGTTGGTTTGTGTTCCCCGTTGAGAATTGAAGGGACTGGAGGTATTGTAGGGGAAAGGGAATGGAGGGATAGAGTGGTGAGGTTGGATTTTTGATGGTGTGGGGGGTTTCTGATTAGATAGGGAGGATATATGGTGATATAGGGATTGACCTCCAGGTTATACTGGAGGATTTTATATATTCAACATTTCGATAATCTACATATATATCCATGATTTATATAGTTTAGAAGTCAAAAGGCATCATTATTCCATACAAAATCCTAGACACTAGTTGTATATCCCTGCCAATCTGGCCAGTCCAAAGTCCAACCTCCAGTCCAAAAATGGAAGAACAAAAGAATAAAACAAGAAAAAGACAACATTATATATGCTCCTCTAAAACGCCTTCATTGTGCTGGAACGCCTTCTTCGTATAAGCCCTCATATATCGCCCCATGGCAGAGCCAATCCACCTCCCGGACCTTCTCTAATTCTTCCACCAATTTCCCAACCTCGTTAACAAACTCCGGCATACCGGCTCCAGCTAGATTCTGACTGGCTGTGGTGGTAGCCCGCACCCGTTCAGAGGCACTTGATGCGCTGAGACGCGATAGGACGTGACTGCGAAGGCGGGAGAGAATGAGTTTCGTCACCGGGTCCGAGAAACTAGGCGCGGAGGTCGTGGTTCCGGGCGAGTCTGTCGAGGAGACGGACGCGTCTGAGACAGAGGTCTCCGAAGTCACCACTGCGAGCTGTGGAGCGGCTGCGAGACATGCCGTGGCGACGGGCCCGAGGACTCGTTTGATCGTAGCCGTGAGTTGGGCGCTCGCAGCGGGTGGCATCGGATGGGTCGCCTCGAGGATAGACTGCACTCGCTCTGCGCTGATCTCGTTGAAGTCCAGAGACAGGATCCGGTCTGCTTCAGGTTTCCATTGAGACCGTGCATCTCGCTTGAGAAGGTTCTTTGCTGTTAACAGGATGGAAGCTGTTGCAACAATTTGGAATGCCTTGGCATGCAGGCGTTCGAGTCGTTGACGATCGAGGCTCAGAGTCTCCGGAATTAGATCCTCGGATACAATCGCGTTGCTTAGAACGGTGTCAGCAAGACCTTGGGCGTAGACTCGTGCTGATGATGGGCGTGGTTCCCCTTGGACGCCTTCCGGGTCTCGCTTCTTCATCTCATCGACGATGATCTTGCGATGAATGCGCCAAAACCGTCGGGTCTTGCCCAGGCTGATTGTCCCATCTGTGACGTCTCGGTCAAATGCCCGCTTCTCATAACCAGGAGCTTCTTCAATGAGCTGGGGTGCAGCAAGTTGGATCATGAAATTCGTCTGGTCGAGTGACAACAGGTCAATTATGCTCATCAATCGAGCCAGCCGGTCGATAGCATCGCCTGAAGTATCCTCAATGTATGCCTTTACCACAGGGTCCCGGTAAGGAGCGCATAGGCGTGGTAATATGTTGTTCATGAAATCGAAGAAATTATCATAGGAGAATGTGCCAGCCTCGCACTGTCCCTGAACCAGTTTTGGGTCTAAAACTTCACTTATTATCACGTAGAGAGAATTGCCTCGTTGGAGTGAGCGCAGCAAACGATCTTGGATCACTGTGGCCATGGCGACAGTCCAGTTGGTGCCGTGTCCAGCCTCCACCCCTCTTCTCATTGTGTCGCACATCTGCTTCATAATCTGTCTGCGCGGTTCAGTGTATGGTGCTTCTTCAATCTTAAACTCTTTGTTGATGAGAAGTTCATGCACCAGCTCCCGATTTTCAGGGAGAGGAGTGAGGATCTTGGTGAACCTCTCGTGGGGAGATGTGCGCTGCTTGTCCAGCTCCTGGAACACTGCGGCATCGATGTTGTTGAATGACTCGCTAAGAGGCGATGTGACACTCTGCGTAGCCTCCGTGGTTGGAGGAGCAGTCTCGGCAGACCGGGGAATAGCTTGCTTGGAGGCAGCCCTCTTCTTCTCCCGCTTGGCCTTCTTCAATGAATCTCGAATCATCTCCATGTGTCGGTCAGGTCCCGCAAGTCTCTTCAGACGGGCGAGCAAAAGGACCTGGTTCTGCCGGATGCCCAGTCTGTAGTCCTCTGCAGCACCACCAGCTGTGTCATTTTTGACCGTCTGCCAGATCAACTCCAATTCGACAAACTGTGCAACCATGATCTCAATCAGTACACTAGAGTCGTGAGTCTTCCAAGCATGGAAAGCAGAGAAAAACACATTGTGTGATTCACACAGAGTCTGGAGATCCGCAGTGATCACAGATGGAGAGCAACAGCCTGACGACAGCAGCGCCGTGACCTGGTCAAAGGCTACTAACAGCTCCCGGGCCTTGGAAATCAGATCTTGCTCCTGGTCACCATCGCTGCTCAGAACTTCCTTTGGGTGAGTGACAATGAGATAGCTGCTGAGGAATGTGCGCACTGCACCCCTTTCGCCCATCGCTCCGCCTTCCATATCTTGCAGACCACAGAGTCGGAGGACATTCGTCATAGTGTCGAGCAACTTGCGGTTAGAAAGAAGAGCACCGACTTCTTCAAAAGTCATGTCCCGAACTCGGTCGACTGACAGGTTCAACGACTGGAACCGCTGCATAATCATCTTCGCATTATGGGTTCTCCATACGCGCTGGATCTTGCGCGCAGCCGCATCCTGCGTAAGCGACTTGGTGACCTCTCGGGACATCTTCTTCTCCTCAGCGGCTGGCAAGCTGCTAGTACGTTGGCGGCGATGGGTTTGCTGGTATAGTGTGCGCCGTTTCTCTGCCTCAGCAAGCTTCTCCGCCATTTCCAGACGCAAGCGAGCTTGTTCGGCAGCTTTCTTCTCCCGCTGATCCTCGGCCTTCTTTTTGGCCCGTTTGACCTGATCCTCGCACTTAGCGGTGATATCGGCGAGCAGTCGCTCCCGGGCCTGCTGAGCAGCTAAGGCTCTCTCTTCAAATTGTAGATTTCTTGTAGCCGCTTTAGCCAGAGCGGCTCGCAGCCTCACTTTCTCCGCATGCAATGCGCGATCAGCGAGTCGTGCCTTTCGGCTCTCCAAAATGGACGTGCGGCGGAGGTGTTGAGCAATATGATCCGCACTTGGCGAGCCATTCGAGGACGCGTTCGAATGATGGGAGTGCAAGGAGGACACTGAGCTTCGTCGAGATGAGGCGACAGAGGAACGGCGGGCTTTACTGCTTTTGCGGTAGAATCGTGCTGCGATGTGTGGTGGAAGGCTCAAGGGAAGTGCCGGCTCCTCAGAGAGCATCTCCACGTCGAGATCGCTCACGGATTCGGGTGAAAGAGGGGTTGGACCGGCATCCGGGAGCTGGATTTCGATGTCGGAGTTGCGACGGATCATAATATGGCTGGCGCGAGTGCGACGCGGAGCTGATAAAGCGAAAAAGGGAGGGCGGGGCAGTACTGATAAGAGATTGGAAGAGGCTGTGATTGTTCACAGGTAAATTTACTTGTTGGCTATATGGTATGGGAACCCAGTCGAGTGATCCGAAGTCTTTTAAGAAAATAAAGGAGCAACATAGAAGGGCTGAAATTCAAGGAGTAAAAGACATGCGCATCACTCGGCTGAGGGATCCGTGCCTCGTTTCAGGATTGGAAATTTGATGGAGAAAAAAAGGAGTGATGAATCAGCTCAATAGCTAAATAACTAAATAGCTAGCTCAAAAAGCACGGCCATGATGAAACCGGGCAACATCGTCAAAATACAACCTGGATCTTCGATATGGAATCTCGTGGCTGCATGCAGAAGCTGAGGTAAGCCACGCGATAAGCCCCAAGTGGAAATCTTCGATCCTCCAGGGCTATTTATAGCTTGGGAGATTCCAAGATTGGTATGTTGGTATGTTGGTATGTTGTACGGAGTACAATATATACAAAGCAGGGACTACATAAGTGATAATCTGCATCTACTCAACACGGAGTCCCTCCTCTCTCCAACATTCTCATTATTACCCTTATTACCCTCAGATACAATCTGCCTATTCAAAGGGGACGTGTCAAGTTCGCCTTTGGCTCCATTCCCGGCAATGATAGCCATATATACTGGTCAGGCTGAGATCGTGCCTCTTCTCGTAGAGGAACCTTAGGATCGAAGATCGTCATCTGCGTCAAAATGGTAGGTTGCTAAGTTGATATAGGTACCGAGACTACAGATGACCAATGAAGAAATTTAGTGTAAGCCAAGTAAGACAATGAAATTGCTATCGTTGCATCATGACACCAGTGTGCGTTGAAATTCAAAAAAGAAGTGAACGCCATGCTGCAGCGGAACCGGCTGCTTGATGTATGTAAAACCAACATTCCCGCAATGTGTTGAGTTGGCCTTCGCTCGGTTGACTGTGTCGAACCATGAATCATCAGATCAAAGGTATCTTTGTAGTAATCTCATGTGTAAAGGTACATAGAGTGACGGTGCTATCGCCTTAGTGCGGAATGGAATCGGCCTCGAGGTGTTTTATCAACCCGATGGGCGCCGGGTTAGAGATGCTTATGAAATCGAACCCCATGCACCGGGTAGGATTGTGTTCAAGTTGAACAGTGTTGCTCGGTGCACAGCTTGACCGGGGATAATTGATGAGGACAAGAATAGAGCTGCTGGGTCACATTTCTAAAGACGATAAATCAATCCAACACCAGCCATCTGGGTTCAGGCGTAAGCGTCTGCATCGGCTTCATTGATGGCCGAAAATCTGGATGTGATCTTGATCTTCCTCTTCATCTTCCTCGTCCTCAGTACCATGAGAACCATCCGATTCAGCCGAGTCAGAGGACTCTCCGTCGTCTTCTTCATCCCCAGTTTCCAATACTTTTTCAGCTGATTTAGTCTCACCGCCGAACAGTCCATATCGGTATGTCAGCTTCTTGCTCAAGAAATTTAATGCACCGTAATCCTCATTCTCGCCACGAGATGAACCTCCAAAGAAGGGCATCGATGAAGGCTTCTCTGATTCACGCTCAGTCGGCAGTCCAAAGTAGTTGCTGACGACGGGTGAGACAGCACGGCCTCGTGTGATGTTATAGGATGAGAATCGCCTAACGGGTTCAGGTGACATAGGCACACTGAGTCGTGAACGAGGAACCGATGTGTTATTGACATTCAATGCTGCCAGGGAAGATGACATCGAGTCATCGTTTTCAATGACTGAAGACGATCGAGGCCGAGGAAGGAGGTCTTCCCCGGAGTCCTCATCAGACTGAGCAGACATATCTCCATGCAAAATGCGAAGTTGGGCCGTATTGTACGACTCACATCTAGATGCTATCAGCAGGTGTTGATCGTCTTTTTCTCCCCGAAAAGTACGTACAAATCACATCTTAAGCCGAGCCAGTGATACTTGACAACTGACTTCGAACCGCAATCATTGCAATAAATAAGGCCTTTGGTATCCTTGAACTCCTCGGGCATAGGCTGGCTCTCAATGGTGCGATCCAGGTTTCGGAATGTCGACTCCATGTTGGTAATGGTCTTGCTACAAAGGGGACAACGGAAGGAACTTTTGGAGTACTCCGAGAGACACTTGTGGTGTATGCTGTGGCCACATCGCATGACAACGACGGTCTCTGGAGAAGTGAACATGTAGTCACCACATATGGGACAGTCACACTGGGTGGACCGTTCAATGCAACGATGGGTGTTCTCAATGCACATAGGAAGACAAACAGAGCATGTCTATAATGTTGTTAGTATCAGTATCATCTAACCTATGTGGGAGCTCTTACTTGGCAATGGAAGAAATCCTTCCCCAATCCCTGCCCAATTCGACATATACCGCAGTCGCTGCAATGATATATGCTCTTTTTGCTGTCATTATCCCAGAGCTTGCAAATCTCGCAATAATACTGTGCAGTTTGCTCGCTGCACCGTCTGCAGTTCTGCGCCGCGGGCTGTGCATGCCCGCATAGCATACAGAGCATGTGTTCGGTGTCTCGACGAACGAGAGAGTGGTCTTCCACTTCGTCATGGCAAAAGCGGCAGGTATACCATTTTTTGCATGTGTAGCACTCGAGTTTTACGTTGCGCTGATAATGCACACATCCAAGAATAGTCTCTTCTTGTTCTTCTGTGTCACAGTCTTCATCCCCAGCTTCAAGTTCTGGTGGTTCTGTTTCTGCCTTGGGTACGAAAGTGGGCTGCAGATCTTCACTTGTGAGATTGAACGTTCTCTCATATAGAGGAACTGATTCAGTGTATGGTGAGCCAGGTCTAGAAGTATTGATCTCCGAGGCCCGGGGAGTCCTCGGGCTTGTTGGCTGTTCCGGGCTCGGTGGACTGGATGTGCTTGGGAGCTCACGGGATGAGTTGTAGCCTTCTGTCATCAGACCGTGAACCATTCGCGCCTTTTCAACATTGGTCAGGCCCAACTCCCTAATTGCGATGATCTTGCTTCTTAGAACTCCCATCCCATCATCTGCCGGAAGCGAAGACTGTGTCAGCCCTTCCGGATCCAAGGCATTGTCCAAAGATCGCTGAGGCTCCTGGATGGCTATTCCTGAAGCTGCATATTGTGGCTCACTAGGCGAGTTTGGCGCCCGACTGGGGTGTGAACCTTGTGAATTCCCTGAACTGACGTCTATTTCATATGTGGCATCAAATGAGCCGTCCGTGGTCGCATGCGCTACATTTTGGATGGATCCCGACGTGTTGTCGGTCACCGATCGAGTGCCCTCCGCTTGCAAGTTTCGGCCATCCATCTCTTTCGGTAGGGTTGTGAAGAAAGGAGGGCTATGCAGGGACCCCGCACCCGCATCTCCGCAGTTCGATTTCTGTCCGTGATCTTGATCCGGTTGAGGAACAAATTTATGGTCTTCACTATCGCAAGAGGGGTTTGTCGGCTCGTTCAGGTGAAATTTAGCCTGGTCGTCATTCGGTTGGTTGCTCGGCTGGGGTGGTAGGGGGGATCGTATTCCAATTTGGATCAGCAGTGAGGAAATAAAACCACTCATGAAGGGCTGTAAACCAGCATCTCACCAAGTCAGTTTAGATGCTTGGGATCAAGCAAAATCAAACCCAAACTTGGAGCTGAAACAGCAGACATCCTGACATGTGACGTCCACGGGCACCGCCTCCGGTGCTGAATCATCGTCACATGCTCTACGGAGTACTGGAGCCTGAGATTGCACGATTTTTATTTGAACTCGGTTGGACTCGAAAATCAAGGAACATTGGGAAAGAGGATGGACTATTATTTGATTTAGAGTTTTGTTCAAAGTAATCTTGCATGTAGTCTCTCATCAATGCTGTCTTCCTGCAGTGCCATTACACTCAGCATACTATCTATGAGTCTCAAAAGTCTAGAGACGAAGATTAGCTCTATAACGTTGTATTCAATGCCAAGACATATAGAGTGCCATTGACATAATGCCATAAGACTGTCCAGAAATACAACGCACGATGCTGACCCAGAGGCAGGATGGGCCATGGTGTCCTACGGAATCCTGATGCGATTGAGATATTTACCGATGTTCTGATCACGGCAATACCCGGTATGTGCAATCCCCTTTTGCGCGAGCTGCCTCGCGTCGATGTGGATTCATGCCCAAGGGAAGCACTGAGGCCTAACGGACGCACGATCTGGCGTAGCGGGTCGGATCAGCACCGAGGGAAAAGTCGAGAACCGCGGAGTCCGAATCATCTGAGACATGTCCCTAGACTCTCATTCAAATGGTCGAGTGTCAAATTGTAATGGTCAAAGACGCTTGTCCGCAACTGGTTCTCTACATGACCGAGTCCCAGGGATCGTGGACTGGAGCAAAGTCAGCAGTTTTCTTCTCCACTTTTGCCGGTGGTCACTCACACGCGGGACTCTCTCGCAAGGTGACCTTGCTCCCAATATCTAGCTAGCAGAAGGTTCTTCAAAATCTTGTGTTCCATGCCCGCGACCTCTGTAGCTCGTTCAAGAAAACGAAGGGTGTTGGTAATTTTGGCAGGATCAAACTGTTCGGAGGGGGAGGAACGATAGGAGTTTCGCAAGCACTTTAGAAGAATGTGGCGACCCGGTGTCGAATACTGAATTGCTTTCAACCCCTGTCGGTAGAGGTGACGGTATGCGTGGATCATAGCTCGTTGATCCACCTTCATGACCTGGATTGAAGCGTTCATATCCGATCTATTGGACAAGTCCTACAAGTCCTAGCCAACGAATCTGCAGATGTGCAATGAGACGGAATCAGACGGAATCAACGGAGATCTGAAGTGTTAAAGTCCAAACGTTGGATTGGTATTGGAGAGAAGAGTAAAAGACGGTCAAAGTTGGGAAATGTTGCGGCCTCAGGCAGGACTAGCCCGATCGGGAGAGGTGACTTGGGCCGCAATAGCAATCTTATCAATCCCTCTGGCTCTCTGGCTCTCTGGCTCTCTCTCTCTCTGTCTCTCTCTTTTCCTCTCTCCATCTTTCCTCCCGCTAATATTTTCGTTCTTTCTTTTCTATTTACTCATTGCTACTTGCTCCTTGTTCTTATTCAAGGTTGACCCAAAGGCCTCACATTAAAAGCTTTATTTCTGTTTCGGGCGACCGCGGGGTGCCTTTACTTCGTACCCTTTGCGTTGTCGCAGTGCATAAGACGTGACTTTGCCCACTTGCCCACACACCCTTCGTCCTGGCCCAAGTAAGGAGACGGATATTATCTACCGGTTCACATCACACGTCTGATACATATTGGGAAGGATGTGTTGAAATCCTCATCTTCGCGAGGTTCTGCGATAAGCTGAACCAGAAGTATGGCCCGTATCATAAGGAGGGCTGCCTCGGCCTCGGCCAGGCATGGTGCAGGCCGGGCTGTCCAAAGAAGAGCAAGAAGACACAAAGTCATCATGGAATCTGTCACCCAAGAAAAGAAGAAGCTTCGGAGTGTGGTATGTATACTCGCTGCTTCACCTTGACCAAATGATTAACAAAAATGCGCAGATCTGTTTTGAGGCGCAAGCACCAAGTGGTTACACTTTCATTCCTGCAGGAAATCCACAGCTCACTACAACGTGTAAGGAGCGGTGTCGAGCCGAGGGTCTCCAAATCCATGCAGTATCGGTGAGAACCCCATCTGGTTGCTAATGGTAGACACTGCTTATTTTTTTTTCTAGACTACCCCACATCATCGCCATCATAACCTGTCCCAGCATGTTCATCGGATAGGATATCATTTCCCTAGCACCGTGGTGGCAGCTGTTTGCTCAGAGCTGGGGTTCTATCTCACAAGCACTGGCAAAACAGTGCCTAGTACCTTTCCCACAGACAGGATAGAGAATTCGAAGCGGGCTGATTCTGAAATCTCTCAAATAACTCTCAACACAGAAGCACGGGATGCCTTAAAGGATCTCTTTCCGAACATACCAGACAAAGATTTGAATCAAATTATCAAGACCGCTTTTCAAAAGGTACGTATATACCCAATCTTGATCTGGGAAATGAGGATGTGGAAAATCTGATATACAAAAAAAGGGCCAGAACAAGGTCGGGACGGCCACCGAATTGCCTTTGGCTCGCAGAGTCCAACTTGCCGTGGTTGCTCACGTTCGACATGTCTACACTGACTACGATCGCCTCCTGAAGACCACTTCATTCCATGAAGCTAGAGGGGTTGTTGAACACACAACTCTAGCAAAAGTCATCGAGTGGCGAGGGGATGATGAGAATGGCCAGACAGTTCTGGAAGATGTTTTTCGCGAGGTGATCGTTATCTCGGACGACGAAGACAGTGAATCAGAAGAAGAGACGACTGCTTTAGCAGGTCACCAGAACACCAACGTGGAAATACTTCCAAGCGATACTCGGGCCCATGAGATCCGGAGTCAGCCTATCAACAATACCAATCCTCTTGGTCGGGATCTCTCACGGGAACTATCTGAGGAAGCGCCGCCTGGGTTCCGATTTGTCACAAGAGCCCCGGCCACAGATACCATTAGCCGTCGAGGATTTAACAGGTACAAAGCATGGACCCGCGCTGTCAAGGAATATAGAGAGGGTATACAGGGTACTCAACAAGCCAGATTTTCCGGTGCGCCGGCTGAAAAGCAAAGCCCACGATTTGCCGAGCAGCGCATTACTGCCCAGGAAGTGCCCGCTCCTAGGCGCCAGGATATAGTTCCCCAGCACGCCGAGGTTCATCGGCGAGTCGCTCCAGGCTCAGCCAGTAATGATAACCAAGCACATCGAGTGCCCGCTATTCCACTAATGGACCGACAGGTGGCCAAGAGACATGTAGGTGTCCAGGAGAACTATCTTCATTCGGATGCCCAACCAAAATACTCAGCCCATGAACTGAACGCCAGGCCAAGCGGACTAACTAATCAGGAAGGACCCGAGTTGCAAATCCTAGAAGAACTCTCTGGGCCTAGAAATGTGAACATGAGCCACTCGCAGGATGTTCCTCCCTCCAGGATGGAGCCCAGATTTCGACAAGAAAGACTGCCTCCTCAGTCGGACCGGACCAACGCACCTGTGTTCGTGAGCGGACCAAAGGACAACCGTCAGAAATTGACCCCAGTGGGACGCCGCCCTGGCTCCGGCAATTCCCCTCTTCTCAGACTAGGCCCAAACACACAGGATTCCATCTTGCCCTCGATTGAAAATCCCCGGCCAGCAGAAAGCCGGCGAACTGATGGTGCGAATCCCTTGGTACATATGACCAACGAAATGTCCCTCCGATCTGTCACGCCAGGGCGTCCTCAAGGAGAGATGATGCCTCACCCCGATGTCATTGAAAAGGAAGGTGACAGCGGACAAGCGAGCAAAAGAAGGCGCCTGGCATGCCGTGGAGGTTCTCGAACCGAGTCCCGCCCAGACCCCTGGAGTGCAAGGCCTATAGGACTTCCCGTTTCCGATGGATTCGGACCACCGTCTTACCGTCCGGTTGAGCTTGTTCCAGACCACCGAGCCCAGGACCAGCCTCATTTCCGCCGGGACTATCTGCCAGTGGAACCGCCCCCTGTTGTAGGACGCCAGCGGGAAAGGAACCCGAGTGCGTTTTCTTATTCCAGCGCACAACATGGCCTAGAAACAAGGTCAGTCTTGGGTCGACAGCCTATCAGCGGCCCGCACGAGCCTCAGTCTCAGGTTGGGCTTTCCGGTACCAGTATCATTGTCTCGGAAGGGGATCGCAATTTCAGAGCGGCCCCGGCCGTTTCCAATTCTGGACCGTGGCATCCCTATCATGGTGATCGTAGTTTCCGTTCGGATTGTGTTCCGAAAGAGCCGCGGGCAATTCGGCGCACCCGCATTGATGGTGGCCGCCCTTTATCAGAGAACGTCCACCCAGACAGGAACCTGTATGCCGAGGATTTCGTCCGGCATGTTGACCACCGTGAGCCCCCTCCATTTGAATACGTCTCCAGGCGCGCAGATCCAGCGGCCAAGCCCATTGGAGAATCTTCGCAGTCCACCCGGACTCGAGACCTTAACTACCTTGGCCCAAAGAATCTGTCTCAGACCCAGGTTTCCTCGGATCAACATAGGCCCTTGCCCATAGGACGAGTGGCTCCTTCCCATGACCACCTTCGCACTTTTTCAGACTCCGTGGGAAAGATCCAGCCTCACGTGTCCCTCCCTCAGGTCCCTCGTGAAAGACCAGCCAGTGGCGGGTTTAACTCCTCGCGGTAAGCCTTCATTGGGGAAATCAACCAATTCAACAACACAACTTTCCCCTATCCCTTGGGAAGCTCCTCCACTAACACAGACACAGACCATCCTACAATTATTACCCTCCCTCATCCCAGACTATGGAGCAGGATCGCCCAGTCTACGTTCAAAGAGTTGAACCACGCCCACCCTACTATTCCTTCCTTGATGGAAGACATGTTGTCATTGTTGATTGATTAATTCTACCTTCTACCACATCCCCTTTTTGTTTCGAGTTTTTTTTTTTTTTTTGTATTCGCATTGCATTGCATTGTTCATGATACCCTTGTGCATATTCTTAGAACCTCTCTCCTCGTGGGTCACAATACCAATTTGAATTGGGAACTGCAGTTCCCGCCATTTATATCTATTTCATATCTGGTCAATTATTATTCATGGAAATTTCAGATCAACCTTAGAACCTTCCAAAGTTGGAATGCATGCTGTTGGTATGTTCTGTCTAGCACTGCCTGGCGGTCCAGTCTAGTCTTGGGCCTAAGTTCCACGAGCTTAAGCAAGCTGAGTTTTGACTTCCAGGCCTCATGCAAGAAAAAAAAGGGGGTATATAAGACCGGAAACACCGTGAGCATGAAGAGAATCTAAACCTCCTTGCTCTCCCCATCCGCCTCTCCACTGTTCACGGCCTTGCCGGTTTTCTTGATCTTCTCCAGCACGTCATTATAGGAAAGAGTGGGTTCGGTGGTAATATTGACCGTCTGCGTCTCGAGGCTGACATCGAAGGTCTTGACGCCTAAAGACCAGCGTGTTAGGATCAAAAAGCGATGAAACAAGCCACGCGGTGCTTACCTTCCAGCTTCTTGAGGACACGCTCCACGGCACCGGAGCATCCACCGCAGGTCATAGTCACATTGAACTTGTACTGGTGGTCAGACATGGTGGGAATTTATTTGGTGTGGTGCGGGGTGTTGGAAGAAGAGAAGAAGATGCTTTGGCGGGGTGGGGGAATGAGAGTGGACTGGGCTGTTTCAGATAAAAAAAAAAATAAAAAAGATGAAATATATGACAGAGAAAAGGGAGGATTATATATTTACTATTCTACCTATAACACATATGTTCTGATATTCTCGATTTGTCATGATTCATTTGAGAAATGAGCCATATTTGCGATTGGTTTATGGGGACTTATAGCATGGCGAATATAGTAGTAGTAGTAGTAGTAGTAGTAGTAGTAGTAGTAGTAGTAGTAGTAGTATATGTATTATTGAATTATTGAATTATTTAATATATAAAGCCATTTCTAAAACCCAGCTTCTCTTTTCTTCTTCTTTTTCGGCTTTTTGAGTGTGCGGGCACCAAAAGCTCCCCGTTCCATCTGGGTCATCGACACACCATCCATAGGCTGACTACTACTGATGTTGAGTCGGGGAGGTGCGAGTGGCTGACTTCCCCATGTTCGGACCATAGGGACTGCTGGGGTCGAAGGGAGGGATTGGTCACGAGTCTGTGAGCGCTTCTTCCGTCTGTTCTTGGATGTGCGCGTCTTCGAATTCCGCGTCTCCTCGTCTTCGGCTCCCTCCCATACATAGTGTCGGGGATTGGTTCCCACGGGCCAGTGGGAAAGGAGATTTTCCACTTTCCGTGTTGTTGGACGTGGGGTTTTGAATTTGATAAATGCCGAGAGGCCATCGAGGACTGGGGCTGCGGTGTACTTGGATTGCTGGACTGGTATCGGGTCCCGTCTGGATCCAGAGGCCCGGCTTTTGGCTATTGATGACTGGCTTGAAGGGATCTGCGATGATAATAATGCGAAGTAGCTCGATTGCAGGAATTTGTTCTGTGCCGCGGCCTTCTCATTTGCCTTCTCATTTGCTCGGTCCTCGGGATCTGCGGGCTTGGATAGAATGATGCTATCCAATGAAGTAGAGATTTTGATTAGGCGTGAAAGGATGAGATCGGTAGCAACTCCCCGAATGAGTTTCTCCTTCATGAGTCGTGTCTGCACGGGGATGAAGCGAGGCAGGGTAGACATCCAATCATCGACCATCCGATCATAGGTATTTAAAAGATCCCTGTCTGCTTCGCCAGACAGTTTGGCTGGCATGCCATACCTCTCGTTGGATGGGATTGGTAGAAGCATATACCGACAATGAGCGTTGGGGTCCGGGTGCTCAGGCACGAGTGCTGAGATGAGTCGTTTCAGATCCTCTGCACTTTCATCGAGACCCTCTGCCAAAACTCTCTTGCCGGTCAATTCAACAATGCTCCTACCCGGAGGTCGCTTCGATCCATTCTCCATTTCGCCTTGTAGAATTGCCGTTAACCCACCAAGTGTCCTTGGTTTGGGCCTTAGAGGTCTCTTCTTTTGCTTTTTCCGACGAATCTCCATGTTTCCTGTCGCTATTTTGTAAACGCCAGATAAATCCAAGGTCCATTGCAAGTCCGACTTCGTATTAGTGCGGCCTATTTTGGGCTTGCAACGACGAACAATCGTTCGCTTCGTCGCTGATTCGTCCAGATCGTCCACGATAAAGTCATCGGTGGGTCTGATGTATGATGTCGGAGCGTAACGCCTTCTCAACCGCAAGACACTACTTTCACGAGACAAGTCCGGCTCGTCCGGATCGCCACGCGGGCCCTTGAAAGTGGATTCGTGAACGGCAAAATCGGAATCCATCCAGAAAAGCTTGATCAATGGCAAGTGGGCGTTATAGAAATTCCTACCGAGTGGGCTAACAGAGTGCGCAATCTCCTTAAATACGAATCTGGAGAATCGCACCACGGAGTCACGTTTAGTTGGCGGTATATCTGCCAACAGGGGCGCATCTAGCACCACCGGATCGGGCACAGATATAGACTCGGTCTCTTCGTCGGATATAAAGGGACATGGGAATGCTTGTACCAATCGATTGATCTGCGAATACAAAACGAGATACACATCTAGACAGTAATTTAGTATTTTAAGTTCGCTTTCGATCGCGCTGGCACATACCTTGGTATACGACTATGTCACTAAGTCGCAAGGTCGTGTCTTCGGGATCTCGGAAGTGCCTCCAGGACACTTGGGGGTATATAGAAAGGCTTGTATCATCCTCGCCTGGGAGGGCTCCGACATCAAACCACAATATCCGAGTCGTCGTCAGGACGAAGAACTGCGATGGCTTGCGTGGGTTTCTTTGGACGGCGAGAACCCACTCAGATTGCTTTGCCATTCCCAGCTCAACCGTGCGTGGTGGAATCTGGTCGTCGGTGAAGGCATAGATTATGACACTGTGACGATTGGAGACGACCACCGATCCAACATTATGGACCCACTCGATAGATGCCCAGCCATCAAGCCGAGGACAACTATGTTTACGTTTGTAATCCTGCAAGGGCAACGAGCCTGATTTGACGAGCTCGACAGCCCAAGTGGACTGCTGGAGTCGCTGCCTGCCGGTGATCTCCCAGACACTCCACTTGCCTCTGATATCTACAATGGCGAACTGTCTCTGATACCAGGGGTTGAAGGTCACGTCGGCATGTGAGAAGCCACCGGTTCGCGACACAGATACTTCCGCGATTGGATTTGCATCCAGCCGAGAATTTTTCAACGGCTTGGAGGATCCCAGTATATTATCTTCCGGGAAGCGCATAGGCACAGGATCCCACTGGTAAAGAGGTCGGAATATCGTAGTCTTTGTGTGGAGACGAGCCGCCATGAAGACGGGCTTCTCCTCCAAGGGACGTGCAAAGTGTACTTGACGTACCGGCGCGCCACAGTTGGACCATTCAGACATTTCAATGTCACTGATTGATGGAGCACGAAATGCTAACTTCTGTGGAGAAGTCAACTCCAGAATTTCCTCTTCCAGTGTTCGTAATGAGATTATATTACGAGATTCTCCGGTAACAGCCACCGCAATTGGGACTGAGCGTAGCCTCTTGTCATGACGCCTTTGGTCCACCGCATAACCGAGATCGAAAAGCTCAGAGATCTCCGGGTCATATTTCTCGGTTATATTCGTAACAGTTTTTGACAAGGGTTCAGCGCGAATGGAGGACCATGATGCCGATAGATCGGGATAGGCGGTTGTGATCAGTTTCCTGGGGTTTTTCTGTGGTACTCTGGGTATTGGTYGAGCTTTGGCTGGGGGAAAAGGCGATGGGATTCTCGTCTTGGTCACTCCGGTATACCGGATCGACGGGGCTTGCGAACATATTAGCAGGTTCGGAGAAAGGGGACTCAGGTACTTACATCTAGCAAAAGAGCGAGTAAATATCCAGTCCTGCTCCTCAGGAAGATAGATAGCTCGTCCTACGTGCCCATAGTGGAGAGCACTACCTGGATGTTCATCCATCGGATCTTTCTTTGCTTCTTGCGATCAGTTGAGGACCCGGCCAAACCATGTCGATACTGCAATAGTAAGAGTCCAACTGTTCATATACATATGCGCATAATGTGAGGATGCAAGAGGGTCGAGGACGGAAAGTCGGAAAGTTTTTTTGATCCTTATCGATAAGCCTCGGAATTGTTGCGCCGCAACCCAAAACACCTCTCTGGCATTGTTCCCCGCGTCCTCGACTTCACCACTCACCACTCTCGCCACTCACAGTTTAACATCAGATATGACTTCGTTTGAACCATCACTCTCGACAAGTGGCATGCGCCCACCGCTCACCTCGGCGGATGCGCCGTCAATGGCAGACTCGTTGCCCAGCATCAACTTTGGATTCGAGGACTTGCGCAATTCCATGGCACAATTCACAGTGAAGTTCGACGCATTTATTGAACGTGGTCGCAAACGGGTCTTGGAGGAACGGAATCAGTTCCACATTAATCTTGCTGAATATGAAGGTATGAGTTGATAATTGAAAACCTCCCAAGATTCCCAGTGCGTTCCATAACTGCATCCTAACGCAGCCTGTCAGAGGATGAGCGCATGCGACAGCGCGATATCGAAATTCTCAACCTCAAATCACAAACCCACGAACAAACCCTTCAAAAGGAAGCGGCCGAAGCGGCCGAAATGCATGCGGCTATCTCATCTATCACCTTGGAACGCGATACCCGCCTCGCCAAACGCGACCGTCTGAAGCAGCAGATCGCCGAGACTCAGAAAGCCATCAGTCAAAAAGTCGAGGCACAGAAGTCTCACGCACAGCATTTAGATGCACAATCTCGTCTCAATTTTCCGGAGTTGGAGTTTTGGCAGGATTATCTTTGCATTCGAATTGAAGGTGCTGGTCGCGAGGACCGGTTAAAGTTCGTCTACAGTCATCTATTGGAGAAGGACTGGGAGGCGGAGGCTTGGTTTGAACTGGGCACCGCCAGTCGCGACTACGAGGTTTTCCACACACACCCCAAGGTTGACCGGGATGCTTTGGAGCATGTGGTAGATCTCGTCAACGATGACCGAGACTTTGGGGCATTCTTGAAGCGGATGCGCAAGTTGTTTGTCGAGACGATGAACTAAGGACAAGTACAAGGGCGTTTAGGCTATTGTTATTATTCATATGTATGAATTTCATGAATTTTTTTCTGCATAGTTCAGTGAGGTTTCCATTGAAATCGTCATAACGTAGTTGCAAGGACATTTCTGCAACCCATGTTCAGCTACTCCTTTTACCCAGTAGCCTCGCGGTAGAACGCAATGCTGCGGTTTGCGCCAGCGGTGGCGAACCCTTCTGTCTTCCCGACCTTGGGAAGCCACTTGGCGCTCCAAACGGCTTTATCCGTCTCCGAGTGTGTAGCGACGCAGTTCTTGGTCTCCATAGACCAAACCTTGACCTTGCCATCAAACGAACTTGGAAAATGTCAGCTTGCCGTCATAAAAATGCATAGAATATTGACTGACCTGCTCAGAAGGTACTCGCCAGTGTCGCTCCAGGAAAGGGACAAGATCCAGGCAGAGTGCCCTGTGAGATTGGCGATTTGTTCACCAGAGGAAGTATCGTACAACACAATGACCTTGGAGTCGCCAGCAGCAGCTAGAATCTTGCTTCTAGGCGAGAAAGCCACAGCTCGTACGGGATTGACCAAGCCTAGGCTGGATTAGAACTTGTATTTCTGCTTGGCTCAGTCAAGTTCACTTACCTAAGAGAGAGAATGGCATGCGACCTGTTTCAGTGCTGAACATGTAGACTGCACCGTCTTCATGACCTGAAGCGATCAATCGGCCATCGGGAGACTAAACGACGAAGTTAACAGGGGCCACTATATAGCTGCAGGATTTGAAATCTCACCAAGTCGATGCAAGTACCAAAGTTGCCCTTGGTCTCATGGTCACGAATCCGAGTGCCATCGGCACTCAAATCCCATACATTGATGCGCCCCCCCTGCGTGACACCAGCAAGATACTGGCCATCTTGAGAAATAGCTATGGCCCAGGCATCGGCACCTGTGAGGTCCGCTGTGCTCTTATTAGGCCCATTGCACCCTGTAGGTTATCAAAGAGGGGTAGTGCTTACCAGTCAGTTTTCTGTCTGCAGACCAATTGCCATCCTGGCAAGACCAGGCCTTGATTTCACCATCAAACCCTGCGGTGATTGCACGGGAGCCATTCCCATTGGTCACGATGTGATGGCAGCCAAGGGTGTGAGCACCATCAATGGACTGCACCAGCGGAAAGTCAGCGTCCGTGGTGGAATGCACTTTGATGGACGAGGCACCCGAGGTGGACAGAATTTGTTTGTCTGTGATAGCCAACGAGAAGATATCAACAATGTGCGCTGTAAGAACAGATATTAGCCAAATCACGCTTGTGCAGGATACATGCGCGTCAGGAAGCCCACCATTGTCCGCAGAACCTCTCGAGAGGTATTGTTTCGACTAAGTATATCACTTAGCAATGAATTTCATTATTTTTTGGTTCAATCTTACCATTCTGATGATGCCGAGCTCTCTCAAGGCTGTGGTGAGACTTTGCTTGCGGAGGAGCAATGACGTTGGGGCCTTCGGGCCCGTTCCGCCTTTATCGCCGCTTTCCTTCATTGCGATTAGACACCTTTTTGGAGATGAGATGGATGTCCAGGTGGTTACCACGACAAATTTAGGTTCAGTAGATGCACTGTGTTCTATCTTCTTCTAATAGCTGATTGTCTCTCTACAATTGTACCCCAAAGTAAAATAATCAAGCCGTTAAGAGTCAATCAAGGTTATGATAGTGTCACTCTGTACTTGATATCGACTACATGTTATTGACTACCTGAGGTCCTGTCTTGACTACATGACTACAAATCTAATACCGAACTAAGTAGAAACAGAGACATACTCATATATGTATATAGAGTAAAATCGTAATAGCATGAGCAGATTATTTCCGGTTATTTCCAACTGGACGATCTGTATCGGCGTAACTATAACATCTACAATAGTCCATTTGCTCTTCGGATCTACATGGAAAAAGGTAAATTGAAATAGGTCACGTTCAAATTCGACCTACTAGGTCGAATTGTTATAAAAGTCATATTGAAACATTTCCCCGCAAAACCCAGACGCCAGTTGCCATGCAGCATATATCCACAACCAATTCTAGAAATACAAATTTTTTTTCTTTTGGAGCTCGATATTGGGATTTCAAGAACACTGATCCTGATTCTCCAAAGGCAAGCCCATATTTCTTGCAGTGCTCTCTCATGCCATGTCCACGGTCCTCCACGATTCCTTGATGTCTGTGGAATAGTCAGCTTTTCTGCAATAACCAAAATCCATGTTTATCCAGCTTGGGCTCAAAATCCTACCTTTAACACAGTTCGGGCACAAAAGATGGGCACGCTTGATCTGGCCGCAGCCCGGGCATTTATTAAGACTCTTCACATCTTTGAGGGCCTTGCCGGCCATTTGTCGATGACGCTTCTTCATGTGGGAGGTCTTCTTCTTAGGAACGGCGCGCAGAACGGAATCCCAAAGATCTGACAGAAGGGATGGGATATTGAGAGAGATCGAAACCGGTTGTAAGAATCCGCTGGTCGCGATGGGTGTGATCGGGAGGAACCGAGCGAGTCGGGGGAATTGGAGCGACTCGGAAAGTAGTGGGCGCGACATAGTTGCCGGGGCGAAAGGGAGGAGGCGCAATGCCATAGTGGAAATCGTTTCGAGCACGAAAAAAAGAAGAGGGGTGGTTCAACTGGTGGTGGTAGAAGCTATCAACAAGGTCTGGAAGCAAAAGAGGGAAAGATGGTAGTTTTCTCGTGGGGAGACACTAGTCCTAATTAGGTATAGACCACCCCTGAGTTCGGAAAGAGGACGATAATAAGGGGTGCTCTTGCTTCAACATACACTTCTCTTCTCTGGTCTTTTTTTGGGATTACAGGGCTTCTGTTACTGTTTCCTCCAGCTTTAATCTCTCCTCCATTCATAATGGCCGCCGCTACCACCGCAGCTCAGGCTCAACAGCCCACTGTTTTCCCCCATAGCCATGTCGGTTTTGACAGCATTACCTCGCAAATCGAGCGCAAGCTGTTGAAGCGTGGCTTCCAGTTCAATGTTATGTGTGTCGGTATGTGTTGGGCAATATCTCTGCGGGTTTAGCAGCCTCAGCTAATGCTCTCACGCGTTAGGCCAAACTGGTCTCGGAAAATCGACTCTGATCAACACTATCTTCGCATCCCACCTGATTGATTCCAAGGGCCGTCTGACCCCCTCTGAGCCCGTTCGCTCCACCACCGAGATCAAGACGGAGTCGCACAGTACGTTTATTTATCGGGAACTTGTTCTCGATGCGGAATAGCTGACGAGTGCCTAGTTATTGAGGAGAATGGCGTCCGTCTCCGCTTGAACATTGTCGACACACCTGGTTATGGTGACCAGGTCAACAACGACCGATGGTAATTTGAGCCCCATCACACTGCAGCTACTAGGTCTAAGCTAATCATGATTAGCTGGGACCCCATTGTCAAGTACATCAAGGATCAGCACTCAGCATACCTCCGCAAGGAACTCACCGCTCAGCGTGAGCGTTACATCCAAGATACTCGCGTTCACTGTTGCTTGTTCTTCATCCAGCCCTCCGGCCATGCGTGAGTCCCCCCCGCCCCATTCCTTGGCTTCCTTGGAGCTCCTGTGGACTGACCCATTGACCTCGCATAGCCTCAAGCCCATCGATATCGTTGTTCTGAAGAAGCTGTCCGATGTCGTCAACGTTGTTCCCGTTATTGCCAAATCCGACTCTCTCACCCTCGAGGAGCGCCAGGCGTTCAAGGAGCGCATCAAGGAGGAGTTCTCCTTCCACAACCTGAAGATGTACCCTTACGATAATGACGAGCTCGATGATGAGGAGCGTGCTATCAATGCCCAGATTAAGGTATGCTTTACCTAGGCAGAGCTGTGATAACTCGATATTAACCTCTGACTACAGGACATCATTCCTTTCTCGGTTGTCGGCAGTGAGAAGACCATTGTTGTCAACGGCAAGCAAGTTCGCGGCCGCCAGAACCGCTGGGGTGTTATCAACGTCGAGGATGAGAACCACTGTGAATTCGTCTACCTGCGCAATTTCCTGACCCGCACCCACCTTCAGGATCTGGTTGAGACTACTAGCCAGATCCACTACGAGACCTTCCGTGCCAAGCAGCTGCTTGCCCTGAAGGAAAGCAGCGCTGCCGGTGGCCACACCGGTGGCAGCCGGCCCATCAGCCCCTCCGCGGACCGTGAGCTGAGCCGCAACTCGCAGCGCGCAGGCATGAACGGATACTAAACTCTGTAATCGTTCATTTCTGATGCGAGCGCTGTGGCCGTTGTGCGACGGCCCTCTCCGAAAACTTACTGTCCTCTTTTGACGCCAGCAGGCCCTTGCAGATATCCCATTTTCTTTCCCTTTCTTTTGCGTTGATTTTTTTTTTTTGTTTGTATCCTAAATCCCACCTTGTGTCTTCTCGGAAGAACCATCGAGCTTGTATTGCCGGGGAAAAAGAGAATTGGCACTCCAGTGCTCGTGCCATCTCTGGTGCTTTCCATGTACTTAGTTTTCTTAATTAACTTTGACGAGAGAAACTTCTATTCTTGGATTGAAAATGACATCGACTAAATCGCATTTTCCTATCGGTAATGTAGTATATTATTATGTACTATTGCGCACCGAACTTACCACCGTCAACAACCCAATCCCGCAGCTCAACATATGCTTTCTCTAGATCGTCATTAACAACGATCTTATCGTGAGCCGCCGGTTGCTTTGCATACTCAAGCTCGTTACGAGCCTGAGTGAGTCTCTTCTGTAGAGATTCTTCGGTCTCGGTGCCACGACCACGGAGGCGCTGCTCCAGCACCTCGAGAGAAGGCGGCGCAAGGAACAAGAAACGCTACAAGTCATTAGTAAAGAAACTCCCATTTATCGGATTTCCTAGGACACTTTACCGCATTAAGATCCGTCCGCTTCACCTGCTTGACTCCTTCCATCTCAATGTCCAGTATGCAGATACGTTTCTTCTCGGCGATGTTCTTGACAGCCTGGACCGATGTTCCATAGAAATTCCCGCCAAATTGAGCTGCTCTACCGGTTAACAGACGCCCGACTTCTTATAGCTAGCAGTGTAACCAACCGTGTTCAATAAACCCGTTCTTAGCCACTAGATCGAGGAAAGCGTCTTTTGTGACAAAGTTATATTCACGGCCATCTTGCTCGCCAGGCCTCGGAGATCGTGTAGTTTCTATTCAGGGAACGTGTGAGCAAAGTCGTTTGTGAATTCGTTCCACCCCTCCCCTTGTCGCTTGTATTGGCACTGACCCGAGATAGAGAATCCAAATGTATCAGGATACTCGGCGAACAATCTCTTGAGCAGAGTTGACTTTCCAGTCCCCGATGGGCCCGAAATCACAATAGGGCGGTAGGCTTTAGTATGAAAGTAGCCTTGTCAGTATGTCTGCCTCGCACGGTGGGGTGATGTTCTGCCATGAAGCATTCTTTACTTACCGGAGGCCATTGTAGATGCCGAGTGAGTCGCACGAATGAATGGTCTGTAGAACGCTGAGAAGGCAGGGAAAGAGAGAGGCATATAAGGATTGTAATGAAAAAAAGGAAAAAGAATAGATCGATTAATTTAGCTGAAGACGGCTTCGTTCCATCCAAATACAGCCTAGCTTATTTATTTAGGAAGGCGGAAATCACCTGATTGGCCTTTGTTTCTTGGCGCTTCTGGCGATTGTGTACCTATAACATACCTAGGTAGTACCTGGGTATATGTATAGATGTATACACATGTTATACATACATGCAAGGCAATAATTGAAGATAAAAAAGTATCATCCAAGTTCTATGACTTTCTCCTGCTTTATACATACCATTTCTGCATTCTATTATTTGGTAGGCCCTTGGTGGCTTCCTCGTCGCGATGAATTCATATTACCCACCTCCGCTTCTTGCTCCAGGAAATTAGACCATAGTTCGGCTAGTGTTTCTTTGCTAGAGGCACCATTGTCCATGAACTCCGTTGCCAGGTTTGGCGTGCTCGGGGTGCGGAGGGGAGTACCAGGGATTCGGAGCTTCCCAGGCATACTCGAAGTCCCTGGGCGGGCAAGGCCTGCCTGTTCACGTTGCTCTGTTTTGCAATAAGTCAGATGGGCTCCAAAAATTCTTCGTTTGCAAGTTTTGTAGTACTCACCATCGTTCCAGCCTAGAAGTGCAGCAATCAGTTGCAATATTTGGAATTTCTTCGGATCGGATCGGTCTAAAGCAAGGAAGTGCAGGAAATGGTTGGTGACGATATGCCTGTATATGAAGTCAGCATGTAATTGTGGTGGCTTGAGGTAATAAGAACGCAGGTATACCTGTCAACATTATCCTCCGGCTTTCCTTTCTTGAGGAATCGTAGGGCTTTCGTCAGATGGTCATTCAACGTGACTGCCTCATGCCGTAGCTTGCCAATGAGAAGGTTCTTCTCCTTGACCTCTTTCTCAAATGGTCGAACTCGCTCAATCTCTTCCTGCGCATTCTGGAGACCCCTGTCGGCGTCAGTGGCCTGCTTCTGTGCTTCCCGCAGAGAGCGCCTGAGGTCCTCGAGTTGAGCATCAGAGCTCTCGACAAGCTCTCGCAGCTCTTGCTTTCGCGCCAATTGAATTTCCTGCAAAGCCCGCTGGAGGCCGTCAACTGTTGACTGTTGGGTGTCGCGTTCATGGGTGGCCCGTTCATAACCATCTCTTAGACTGCTAAGCTGCTCCTCCAGATCCCCGACTTTCTCGTTCAGGTTCTCCCGGATAGATCGCTCCTCCATGGCAAGAATCTCCCAATTATGCATAGCCTCCTTCGCTTGTTCAAACTCCGACTGAAGGTACGACTCTTGTTCGAGCAATTCTTCCTTCTCCTTCAACCAATTCTGTTGGGATAAGTTTGTTCGGTCCCGAAGGGTAGACAATTCCTTGTCTTTCTCTGCTGAGTCCTCCGATAGTTCTACCAGTTGGGTGGACTTTGAATTGAGCTCATCCTTCAAGTTGTTGTTCTCATCTTCGAGGTCTTCGATTTGTGATCGCGCCAGAGCCAATTCCTCCTATAGGGCAAGATTAGTGAAATATCCCGAGTGGTGAATTCTGGTCCACGCACAGCATCCTCTTTGAGCCGCTCCCCTAATTGCGATTTGATGGTGTTGACTCGTTCCAGGAGCATCTGGAACTGCGTTTCCGCCTGCTCCTTTTTGCTCTCCGCGTCGTTCAATTTCTGCCGCAGGGCCTCCATGTCTGCGGTGTGCTTTGACTGAATCTCCTCCAATGATTTTCGCATGTCGGCTACTTCGGCGCGTAGCGAGTCGCGATCTCGAACAAGTGCATCGAATCGGTCTTTTGGCTCGATGCCATCGGAAGCAGGGTCGGAATGGATATCGGTTCCTGAGGGGACATCGCTAGTAGCCACGGGCCCTTGGTTATTCACAGCCCGATCTGGTAGACTGCCATCTATCGTGTTAAGCTTGGCGCCGTTGGATTCTGGCACTTGTATGGGGTCCTCGTTGGCATCATGGGGCTCGTTCTTGTGGGGTCTCAGCAAAGGTGCAATGAGAATCAAGGGGAAGTTCACCACATACATCGGTGTCATCGTGATCGCCTGGCGCATCCTCTGCATGCTCATCGGCCTTGGAGTCGGCCTTGGAGTCGGCTTTGGCTTTTGCGGTCTTCTTCTTGTTCTTCTTGGACTTTGCGCCTTTGCGGGGTCAGTGTGTTCCAATCCACAAAAGGGATGCCCTTACTTGGTGTAGCAGACGGTGGATTTCCCTCACTCATGCTGTGTGGTGTTTGGAAAGAACTTGGGGGAAGATGGTGAATTCCTAAGGTTACAATTACAGAGGGTAAGCTGTCAACACGGCTAGCGCCCTTTCCGCCCAATGCCTAGATGATTAATCTATCAACCTCCATTCCGCTTCTCCAGGGTTGTCTTTTCCATTCTATTTGCAGTTTTAAATCTGGTATGTTTATTTGACCAGCATCTACTTCAATACCTTTGAAACTTTTATCATTCTGTACTTATGCGTATGGGACACACTGCGGGCCTGTACAATTATAGTTCCCCCATAGTATGCCACGCAGATTCGCCTCTGGGTGTATGTCCACTGGAAAACGAACCCTAGGACCCTGGTGACATTATGTAGGATGTCGGGAGTTAGTAAACCCCTTTTCCTATCTCACTATATCTTATTATATATGATCTAAGTGAATAAAAAGTGGTATGAAGAGGGATAAGGGATAGGAGCAAGACTGCTTTCTTGCACTCATATCAATTTTGCCTTCGGTGATATGTGAACGCAGAATGTAGAGGGTATAATTTTCACTTCGCTGGCTGTCCCAAGATAACACATAGGCAAAGGTTATCTTCGATCGGGAAAAGACTGCCATGTGCGTCACATGAAGTCGTCGAGGAAATCTTCATCACGGTCCTGATTGTTGCTGGCCTCCATATTCTCTTCCGAGAACATATCATCATATGCATGATCTTTCTGCCACTTGAGCTGTTCATACTCTTGCTGCTTCTTCTTTTCCTTGGCACGCTGTTCATCTCGGGCCTTGCGGTCACCGCGCTGCTTCTTCTTCATGTCCTCTTCCTTCTCGGCTCGGAGATCAGGGTATTTCTCGACTCGGGTCTTGTTCAACCGGTTGACAATTGGGTTCTCGCGCTGCTTAACATATACCTTGCGGACCAGCTTTTGATTATGGAATGTGACTTGACCGGCCGCCATTGACCCGTCTTTCTTCAGGTTTGACCATGGTGTATAGATGATGGTGATGTTGTCCTTCTTGTTTCCTTTACGGAAGTCAGTCTCCCACCGGTACCAAATGCTTGGATACATGTCAAGGACTGACCTTCAATGGAGTTCGCCTTTGTGAGTTGAGCACAGTCCTCTAGAAGCGGTTGGGCGATGTTGTCCCATGTTTCGCCTTCTCGAAGTCGTACATAGACGTGTGCACTTGACAAATTGTCGACGTGGAACTGCAAGTATATAGAGGTGTTAGGGCAATTGGCGCTGTCGCAAGTCGGAGGGGGAAAGACTGACCCTGTTGTGCAAGAATATCAGTCCCAAAGTTCTGCAAGTATATACCGGGAAACATACCAGACATCATTGTCCAATCCATATTTTATGAGATCCTCGTCTGACGGCATTGTTAGAAAGTCCATTGCCCTAGGATGACCAAGTCGGTGGCATACTCTCGAATTTGTCCTTGCCGACATAAATGAAGGCGGAGGGGTCGACGACAGTCGATGTGAAATAGAAAACCATGGCGGCAATATCCCACTTTTGTCCTTTTCAAACAATCTTACGCAAATCGGGTTCTCACAATTCGTGATCGGCGCACATCAAAAGCTGAAATGGCGCTGGTGGGGGAATCTTTATCTGACTATCTATGGCTTAGTCAGCGGTATAGATCTCGAAGCCAGGCAGAGATGTCCTATTCGTCCTCGAAAATGAAATTGAACTTGGGAAATTGTTTTGACTAATTTTTAGTCCAGTCAATTGAGCTTGGCTTTTTTATGTCGATATAATATAGAACCACCTGCCGGGCACTACAAATGTAGTTATTGTTCGTATAAAAGCAAAGAAAGAGACCAAGTACACTGTCCATAAATCTTGCTTTTAAGATGGAGTATGAACTTGCTAAACATAAGGGAGCAAAAATGAGTAAAAAAAAGTGTCCCAAGTGTGAGGCTGTATAATTGATATAAGAACTATAGAACATTGAGGATAGTACGTAAGATACGACTACATTGGCTTCAGTGGTGAATATCGCCATTCAAAAGGCAACTGGCGCAATTGATCAATAATCACATTGCGTATCATGACAGTATCATTCTCTCTGTCAACGCAAGTTGTTCCAGGCTAAGACATTGGCTCGGGAAGAGACCAAAGAGTCAAACAAATAGACAGACCAGAAAGGTAATGATGCCACCAGTGGCTTAGAGGAGTCACACTGCTTCCAAGGTTGCTATGTCTGAAAGACAGGATGGAGTGTACCTCAGGGTTCATATAGGCCATAAGATTCCACCATCCTGGGTTGGTGTTCGGAACCCTGCTCTGACCCTAATTTTTACCAGATTGACAGCTAACAAAGGCTGTGCCATATCCTCACGACTACCGAGTTGGGCTGGCTGTTTTAGCTAGGACGATGTGCTCTTGAAATTTGAGAGGCTTCACAAATGCAGGTCTGAAACTTCACAGCGACTTCTAATCTGCATCTGACGCAGTATGTGGCACGATTGTTGCATTTAGGGAAATTCTTGTAATGTAATCCAAACTGTCAACTTGAAGGTCCGGGGAGATCTTGTTGATGAACCTGTGTTAGTGAACAGGGTCAAAGATTAACTCTGATATAGCTGTAGCAGGATTCAAGAACTCTGTGACCTCATGATACTGGCCGAAAGCGTGGAAATTCCCTGATCCCCGGGAGTACGAAGGTCTTGCATTGTTAGGCTCCATAGATTGCCATTCTTATCCAAAGCTCAAAGCTCAAAGCTGCATAGAGTATAAAGAGTAGAGAGAAAAAGAAGTTAGACATCTTCAAGAGTTTAAAGGAGAGAAGGGAGAGAAGGGAGAAACCGGACATTTAAAGTTGCGGGAGGGTTCCAGGCACAAAGCACGAAAGGCACATCCCACTTCTTCCCTTTTTTTTTTTTTTCTTTTTTTTTTTTTTTTTTTTTTTTTTTTTTTTTTTTTTT